>PISX010001082.1:0-216181 GCA_004024625.1 Mellivora capensis
CCCCCCCACCCCGAATGGAGATGAGGCCACAGCCCCTTCCCCGCTGCTCCCGCCCCCTTGCTCCCTCCGCCCTGGCCCCGCCCAGCCCCACTGGGAGAGACAGACAGACCGAGGGCCCCACAGCCCCAGAGCAGCTGCAGCCAGATCCCTGGAGAACTGGTCACTGGGCCTGAAGGCTGTAGAACAGCGAGTGGTTCTGCGGGGGACCAGGTAAGTAAGTGCGCACCTGGGCTGGGGCAGGCGCAGTGCCCCCCGGATGCCGGTGTGGTGGTCCCAGGCCGCCTTGAGGGGAGGCTAGATGCCTGGCCAGTGGCGGGAACAGGCCTTTTGTTACGCAGGCGCCCCTGCTGGCCCTCCCTGAGGCTCCAGGCAGCTCTGTGGCCACCCAGCTAGGAAGCCGAAGCAAGGCCGCCTGCCGTCCCCACCCGCTCTCCTAGCCCTTATCCCTGGGCTGGACTCCCCACCCTGTGGTCCCCCACGGCCTCCTTGAGGGGGTCTTGTGGGGAGGGAGCCCAGGCTGGCCCCCACTGGTCTCACCTCGGGGCATGGTGTCGGCAGGTGACCCCTGGGCAGGCAGGGCTGAGGGCTCGTCCCCACTGCTGTCCTCTGCAGAACACTTAGGCCTGGAACAGGCATCCGGCGTCTGGGCTCCCCAGGGTTCCTAGAGGGTCTGTAGAGCCTGACTCAACCAGCCTTGAGCAGTCAGAGGCCCTTGGCTGCAGGGCGCAGCCGGGCATGCGGGACCCTGTGCACAAGGATACCCTGGGAGGGACGCTCCTCTGGAACCCAGGTCTTGCAGAGAGGGGCAGCAACGCCAGGGGACCCCTGCCCACAGCTGGTCATGTGTCTCCTCAGGAGGGATGAGGCCAGCCTGGGCCAGGTGGGGGCTCTTTGTGCCCTGAGTCCACTCAGGGGCCAGAGCCTCTGCTTTGGTCCTCCTCTTCGTCTGCAGCCACAGGGCCAGTGGACAGCAGGTGAGGAGGGACAGCTGCCCCCTGGTGGCCAACCCGACCTCTGAGGGGGAGCAGGGATGCCCGGCCCTCGGCCCCCTGCTTCCTCCGGCTCTTCAGCAATGCCCCCCAGCAAGGCCCGCTCCTCCATCATGAGGCAGAATGGGTTCAGCCCAGGCTGTGGCCTGCCCTGCTCTGCAGGCCCCCCAGTGCTGCCTCCTTCTCCCTGGGTTTTCAGGGCCCCCTGCAAGGGCACCCACCACAGCGGCCCCACACCTGGATCCTGGAAGGCCGGGGATCTGGGCAAATGGCCTGGGGGCAACAGGAGTCTCCACGGCTGGGCTGATGGGGCCAGAGCTGGTCAGGGGAAGGGATAGCGCAGCTTCCTGCTGGCCCGGCCCTTTGTCCAGATTGCAGGTCCCTGTCCCCCAACCACTGGTCCTGCTGTCTCTCCTGTCCCACAGCCTTGCTCCCCACCTCTCTCCTGACCACCCCTTCCTCCTTCCGTCTCCACCTCTGAGAGTCTCTGACTCCCTCTTCCTCCCTAATCCATACCTTTGTCCCGGGCGGGACCAGCCTGCTACTTCTCATGAGTGATTCTGTCAGGAACATGGGGTCTTTAGAGGGATGCCCCCTGCCCTGCAAGTCAAATGTCACAGCAAGTGTCCCCTGTAGAGAGAAATGTCTGGAATGTCCTTACCCCTGGGAGAAGGCCTCAGTGTGTGTGGGACCCAGTCTTGGGGAGGGACCAGAGGGGCCGACATGCCCTGGTCCCTGTCGGACCGGTGCAGATCCCGGGGAGGTGCGCGGGAGCCCCCGCCAGTTACACGGGGTATAGGGGCTTGTACCACCAGTAGCTGCCGGCCTGGGATGGACAGGGAGCTGGGGCCGTGTGCTTGGCCGCTCAGGGAGGAGAGCAGGAAGTGTGGGGAGGACTGTGGGGCTGGGGGCCGGCGGGGGGCGGGGGGCACGCACAAAGGGCCCCGGGCTTGGCCCAGGTTGGGGGCCTGCCCACCTCCGGCCGGGTGTGTGCAGAAGGACCTTCGGTGCTGGCTGGCCTGCGTCGCACGGGAGCCGTCGACGTCCAAGGAGGCGCCCAGTGAGGCCCGGGGTTTCCTGGTGTCTGTGCGTCACGGTTCGAGCCTCCTTAGGGCACATTGTCGTGATTTCCCCGTGCAAGTGTAAAGCTCTTCTGAAGGACAGTCCTTAAGAAGAAGAGTGGACGAGAGAGACCAGGAGGAGACCAGGTGCACCTCTGTGCCGAGGGGCCTCTGTGTGCTGGGCTGGGGGCCCCGGCTGCTTCTGCATAGAAGGCTTGAGTCAGCCTCGGGTTTCATGTCCCAGCTGGTGACTTTAGAGACTGCTGCTTGCCCCCCAGCGCCTGCCCGGGGGGAGGTGTGCGTGGGGTGGGCACCATGCTGACAGGCTGCCTTTGGGGCCCTGGGGCCACCCTTGTTGCTGGCAGCGGCGCAGGTAGACACTAACCTGGGGCCCTTCTGGGGGTCCTCAGGGGCCCGAGTGGCTGCTGGCCTGGGGCAGAGGCGAGGATGGCCCTGGACGTGTGCTGTGGGCACCGGGCCTCTCCAAGCCCTCTCGCTCGCTGTACCCTCCTTCGGAAAGTGTCTCAGAGCCTACGTCTAACCGAGGTGTGAGGGGGCTAAGCTCTGCTGCTGACCCTCCCACGTGCCGCTGTCTGTCCTCCACTTCCTGCCCTCGGCGGCTTCCTCCATGGGCCCTGTGCCTCTGGCTTCCAGGTGTCCTTGGCCATGGGAGGCATGAGCCAACCTGAGGGCAGAGGGTGAGGGAGCGAGTAATCCCCCCCGTGCCCTTCCTGTGGGTTGCCCTGTCCGTCAAGGGTCAGTACTTCCTCCCAGGGGCCTGCTCCCTCTTTATTCTCTGGCCTGGGGGTGGGGGGGAACAGCTCGATGCCTGGAGTCCCTCATGCGCCTGCCCATGCCTGCGTACAAGGTGCCCCCTTTCCAGACCCTCCCACATCGCTCACCTGCCGGTGTCTCTGCCCCTGGCTGGTCAGCCTCCCTGTAAGGCCCGAGTTCATG
This sequence comes from Mellivora capensis, assembly GCA_004024625.1. Lineage (NCBI taxonomy): Eukaryota > Metazoa > Chordata > Mammalia > Carnivora > Mustelidae > Mellivora > Mellivora capensis. The sequence continues at coordinate 3,008 of PISX010001082.1, forward strand.
GCAGGTTTTCCTGCTGGCCAGGGCAGAGCGAGAGACTCTGGTGCCACAGGACATCTCCCAGGGCTCCCCTTCAGTGGCCAAGGACAGAGGAGACAAGGCTGATACTCAGATTGCATGGAAAGAGAGGTAGGGACCCTCCCTGGAGGAGATTGCAATGTGGGGTGGGGCAGGGTGAGGACAGTTGCAGGAGGAGCCCCTGTGGCTCGGTGTGTCCTTCCAAGCCCCGTGTGACTGTGGTGGCTGGGCTGCCAGAGGAGAGTGTCTCCGAGCACTGCAGGTGTGCTGTTCCTGCGGGAGGGAGGTGAGTGGGGCTGGGTGCGCCCAGATTGGGAAGGCAGCTCTGCAGAAGCTCAGGGCTGACCCCAGGATCACCACAGGGAGGGACCCCTGAGAATCCCAGCTCTGCTTCCCATTCTGCCTGCAGTGATGGTGGTGACCAGTGCCCCCATCCTGAGAGTGGCCCCCTGTGCCCATCCATCTTCGAGGTAGGGCCCGAGCGGGAGGAGGGAGGCGAGGGCTAGGGTGGGGGTGCCGAGCTGCAGCACCTGGCTGTGCCTGGGAGGGAGCCAAGCCAGCTCCTCATGTGGGGCTTAAGAGCTGCCAGCAGTCCCGTGGGGGTTGGGAGTGCGGGACAGAGCACAGGGCGGGTCTCTCTCTCTCGACCGACCGTCTGTGGGAGGAAGAGTCATTCCCTCTGTCCAAGAGGGAGTGGGGCAGCCAGAGTGCCCGACGTGCGTGCAGCAAGGGGCCTCCTTCCTCAGCTAGAGGGGGGACCCCAGCCAGCGCCTGCAGGATGCTGGGTTCTGGCGGGTGTGGGCCAGCCCAAGGAGGTGACCCAGTGTCTCTGGTGGCCCTCCCATGGGCCAAGGGTCCATGGCGTGGTTTAATTCCAAGCCGAAGCATCAGGACTCAGCCTCAGTGTCTTCCCTCCGTCCTGGCTTCATGTGGGTTCAGACGGCCATGGCGCCGCTCTCCGGCTGTGGGAGCCGTCCCTGCCGCGCCCCGCCCCTGGCACGGAGCCCTGCCTTGGGGCACAGAGCAACTGCCTGGGAAATTCCAGGGTCTCGCGGGGCAGGAGTGCTATGAAGCAGACATTGGACATTCGCTGGAGTGCTGTGCTCGAGGGAGGGGCAGGGACTCACTACCAGGGAAGCTGTGACGGGGACACCCCCAGGGTCCGTCCTCTGAGCTCCCCCTCCGGGCCACGGCCCTTTCTCTGCCGAAGGCAACAGCTGATTCAGACACATATCACGCGGGGCAGCTGGTCAGGGCCACGCCTGGACGTGTGGCCCTGGGGGCCGGAGCGCCCTCCCTGCCCCTGGTGTCTCCCTGTGAGCGGCACGGGGGGGCGGGGGGGGGACTCCTCCTGTGACTCGGACACCTGGAGCTGACCTGGACCATCACTTCCTCCCACTCTAACGGCAACAACTGTAGGGTCGCCCTGCTGCCCGCCTCAGGCTCTGCCCCAAGGAGCCGCGCCCCCATCCCTGGGCCCCACACGGGATGAGCTTCTGGGACTCTGGCAAGGAGGAGTTGGCAGGACCCCCAAGTCCCTGAAAACAGATCCTGGTGGAAAGAGGGGAGCTGCCCTGATGGTAGGGCGCAGTAGGCAGGGCCTGGACCATCCGTCGTGGGCAAGGCCCTGGGGGGCCCCACCCCAGCTCTCAGCTACACGCCCTCTACTCTCCAGAAGGTGACACGGGGCAGACCCGGTGGGCCGCGCCCTGCACACGTTGGGCCCAGACCCCCACTGGGGCCCAGGCCAGGGGAGAACGGGGCCTCCCTGGTTTGTGTCTGCAGAGGGCGCTCCCTACCCTGCTGGTCAGGCCGCCCGGCTGAGGCCAACACCAATGAAAATGATCGGTTCAGGTTACCGCCAGTGCCCAGAGAACGAGGGCTAAACTTGCTTTCTTGTCTCTGCAAAAATATGTTCTTGTAAGTCATTCCTGAAGGTGGACGCTTCCCGCGACGTGAACACGAGGCCGCGCTGGCCAGGGCGCTCCCATCTGGGATGACCCGTGCGGACCCTGCCCACCCCAACCCTCCAGAAACCTTCCTGCAGGGTCTGCCCCAGCCCCCCGGAATTTGGTGGCCATGCTCGGTCACCTTTGCTGGTGTCCAGACTCGGCCTGGGCCTGGCCTCCTGGCGCAGGGGTGGGTCCCGGAAGCAGACAGGCCTGGGCAGGTTCTACTCGTTCTCTCCTCACCAAGGTCTTCCAACGCACCTAAACCTCAGTGTCCTTGTCTGAGAAATGGGGACAATAGCAGCCCCTGCTCCTGGGCTGGGAGAGAATTCAGAGAAAATAGCTGTTCCATTTGTAAAGGTAACATTTTAGTGAAAACGCACACTTTTCAAGTCAGAGGGTCCCTGGAAGCTGGCTCAGAGCCCTACCTTCTCTCGTTTCAAAGGGTCCTGCCTCACCCGAGAGCATCTGCTTTCCACAGGGACTGGGCCAGGGGCCAGGGGAGGGATGTGTCCGAAAATGGGCCAAAGGAGTGGCCCTGGGATCTGGAACATCAGAGGCCTGGCAGCTGTGGGACAGTAGAACTGAGGGGGTGTGACCCTCAGCCCCCACCACCGGCAAGGCCTCCAGGGTCCAGGCACATGGTGGCTTTCTTCCCCTCAGTCAGACCACCCATGGGAATGCTGGCTGGACCGGACTCTTCCCTGATGGACTCCCAAGGGCAGGAGGGGGAGTCAGGACCCCCAGAAGATGCCCCACGCCTCTGACCTGCTCTCCTTCCTGCAGGACACAGGGGATCCCGCTGGCCTGGGGCCACCTGATAGTGTCCAGTCCCTTGAGAAGAAGACCTTCACAGTTGATGGGGGCAGAAACACACCCATATCCCACCGTAGGGTATGGGGCACACATGTCAGACTCACCCCATAATCTGGGTAGTGGGAACTTGGGGAACCCTGGCAAGGGACAGGTTTCTAAACCCCTGGGAAGTCCCCCCAGGGCTGGAAAATTTCACCCCTGCCTTGAGTGCAATGGGCTCCTGGCAATTCTGGCCTTGGGGAGGCCTTGCTCTGTCTGGGCTCACTCATGGGACTGGGAGGGCACTCAGGAACCCCCCGGGGCCCTCTACTGATTGCTGGCACCCGCACCCAAGGCTGGGTTGGGCCCCAGGCCTCCTGCCCTGTCCTCCCTAGTGGCCTGGATCACCTATCCCCACAGCACTGGCCAGGACATGTCCCCCCCAATCCCAACCCCAGCCGTCACTGGGCCTGTGGCACAGTCCCCTCACCTAGACGCTGGAGCCCCCACCGCCCGGCAGTCCACTCCACAGGAAACACGGTCCTCTCTGGCTGCTTTTCCCCACCCGCTTCCCAAGGGTCTAGTGAGCCCTAGGCCCTGAGGACAAGCCCTGCCTCCCTGTCTGCTCCCCCTCCACGCTCATCCAGCTGACTCCTCCCAGAGCAGCCCCCTTCCCCGGTCTCCCTTTGGCTTTCCTCTTGATCCAAGTTTCCATGTGACACTGTGGCTGTGTTTGCCAGTTGGCACCTCTGCCATGGTCCCCTCTGGGCCACCCTGATGCTGGGTGAAGGGCTGATTCCCAAGGGCTTCAGAGTGGTGGAACCACCCCCTCGCCTGAGGGTCCAGGGACGGCAAGGAGTTGGCAGCAGCTGGGAAAGTGTGGCCAGGGGAGGGCCCAGGTGAAGGAAGCAGGTGTGCAGAGCAGGCCTGGGGCCTGGGCAGGTGGTCTGTAGGGTCAGAGTGGGACAGCAGATGGGGGCGAGGCAGGCAGAGTACCCAGCTGAGGTAGAGCCAGGTAGACCCAGCTAGGGTCCAGGTAGGGCACAGGTAAGGCTCAGTTATAGCTCACCTAGGGCCCACGTAGGGCACAGGTAGGGCTCAGATAGGGCCCAGGCAGGGCACAGGTGGGACACACGTTGGCCCAGGTAGGGCTCAGATAGGGCCCGGTGGGGCTCAGGTAGGGCTCAGGTAGGGCTCAGGTAGGGCCCAGGTAGGGCTCAGGTAGGGCCCAGGTAGGGCTCAGGTAGGGCCCAGGTAGGGCTCAGGTAGGGTCCAGGTAGGGCTCAGGTAGGCGTTGGTGGAGATCATCTCTGTTTCTCCTCTCTCTTCTGGGCCTGATGACACCAGGGGAAGGGGAAACTGAGGCTCAGACTTCAGTGACCCCTTGAGGTCTGTAGCTGGTCAGGGGAGGTCAGGACGGGGCTGGGATGTGACCTGACATCCTCTCCCCGGGGTGCAGAGCCCACAGAGTTCTTTCCCTCTGTCTCTGCAGCGGGCTGGGGGGTGGGCACGTGGCCTCCACTGCCCGCTCCTCTGGGCACCCACCGCTGGTCTGGCACCAGACAGGGAGCTGGGGAGGGTGGGGAGATGCGGGCCCGGGCCAGCTTCGGGTCACCCCTGTTTGGAGCCTGCTGGGTCCCACCAGGCAATGTTCAGGACTCCGGGCTCTGTAAGCCAGTGGGCTTGGAGGTTTGGTGCACCCTCTGAGCCTGGGGCACAGCTTACCCAGACCCAGGGAGAGGATAGGTGAGCCAGGGTCTGGGAAGGAGCAGCTGTGCTCCCCAGTGCCCGTGCGGTGGGGATGGCTCTGTGTCCCGTGGAGGGTGTCGCAGAATCCAGCATGCGGGATCTGCGTTGGGAAGGCGCTGGGGTGGGATCAGCGGTTGAACGTGCCCCAGGCACGGGTCGAGGGAGCTGCCATGGAGGCCGGTGCTCATTCCTGTTTGTGGTGGGTGAGGGCTACAGTGATCCTCCTTGGACCACACCTGGCCAGGCCAGAGCTGTCCATCTTCTTGTGGGGATGCTGCTATTTCCCACTTGAGGCCAAGGTGGAGTGAATCACCCAGAAGTGCCACGGCCTTCCTGAACCCCATCCCCTGCGTACCGGAGCTCTGGGTGTTCAGCTCCCATGGGGAGCTGAGCCCTGCCGTCTGGGACCCTCGGCCTGGCACTCAGCATGAGGGATGGTCAGCAGCTAGGCCAAGGGGGGCCATTCGGGATGTCTGGTTTATGGCTGCTGTCACAGTAAAGAATGAGACGGACGAGCTTTTGTGGCAAGGACCGTTGCTGGGTTTTCATCCTCACCCAAAATTGATTCACTGAGGACCCGTTGAGCCCTGGGCCCAGAACAGTGCGGTGACAGAAGCATCTGGATGGTTCCCGTTGAGGCTGGAGCCAGGGGTGGGGTTCGGGTATGGGTGGGTGGGCTCATGGACGCATCTGTTGTTGAACACGTGCAAAGAGCCAAGAGGCGACTGGAGGTGGCGGCACATGCTTCTTCAGGACGAGCCCTGTGTGGGACAGTGTTCTGGCACTGGGCACAGGGAGGGGGAACAGATGCCCCCAGGCAGGAGCCTTGAGGCTGTGGAAGAAAGTTCAGACGGCCTGGTCCACAACCCTTCCTCCAGGGTCCTGCACTCCGCCCCTCAGCCCCTCCTCTGTCTCCTGGTCAGAAGCTCCAGATTTGGATAAATGCCACACCGTGGAGAGGGACCTGGCTTTCCACGTGGCCCCAGAGAACACCAATGGAAGTGCATGGGGGGGGCTCCCGAGGGGCGAAACCAGGCCGGAGGGAGAGGGAGACAGGAGGGACCAGGCAGAGAAACCTAACCTTCTCTGTGGTCTGCTCTAGGTGCAGCTTCTCTTGCAAACTTTTTGGGGTGGATTGGGGTGGGGGGTTGTCCTTGTCATCTGGACGTCTGGCTGGGATGGACAACTCGCAGCATATTCCCTGCCCACCTTGTCCTCCAGAGTTCCTTTGCATAGTTTCTGGTCCCTGCCCTTGAGGTGTGTAACCCTTGCCTCAGGCTCTGCTTTCTGGGGACCTGGGCTAACACAGGAACTGGGGCTCCAGGAAGTGGCTGGGCTGACAGTGGAGAGGCTGGTGAAGGCTGTGGTCACTTCTCTGACACTGCCCCTGTCAGGGAGCAAGTGGGTGAGGGAGGGAGTGGACCTGTCCTTCAGGAACTCTACTGTGCTCTTCTTGGCTCCTGAGTGGGAATTCAAACCCTGCTGCGGCCCCAGGGCCCGGACGCCCGGGATCAGGGCTGGGCCTGGCAAGATCCAAGCAGTCTAGCTGTGTAGATCACTCCCAGGACCAGGCAGGAAGTCAGTGGAGCCTGCCCTTCGGCCGCCCAGAGGTTCGGAGAAAATGGACCCAGGACTCTGTGAGCCACCAAGGGGTTAATTGGCTTTGCCTCAGTCGCCTGATGAATATTCATGAGGTGTGCTGTCCTCATCAGGCGAGGTCTGCCTCTGATGCCCCCCTCTGCTGCTGGCAGTGCCGGCCTTGTACCCCTCTCTACCCCTCTTGTCGGAGCCCAGCCTGTGCTCGGCTCTGATTGGCCCGGCCGCTCTCAGGGGTGCCATGGCAACCCGGGCTGGTTGCCTAGTGATTCATCCCTCTCTTCCTTTCTTCCTAAAGCGGAAGCCTGTAGTCCACAGGCCTGGGTGGAAGTGTCTTTGTGCCGTGGTGTGTGCACGTGTGTGCCTGTGTTCGCACGCAGGTGTCTGTGTGTCTACGGGGTGTGTGCGAGCAGGGAGCTGTCCTTCTACCAGCAGACCTCAGGCCCTTGGGATGCGCCTGGGCTCCGTTGCACCTGCCTCTGCTGCCTGGCGTTCGATCCGGGCACACCGCTTGCTTGGGGACAGTGAGGATGAAACCAAGGCAGCAGGTCTGGATGGGACGTCCTTGGACCCCTGCTGCACTACCCACCAGCCAGGGCCTCAAGCCCCAAGTCCGTGGGGGCCACAGGCCCTGGAGGACCAGGACTTGTCCTCGGCAGCACCCATCCCATCTCGTAGCTCGCTGGCGAAGGGACGGGGATATCAGTGCCCAGGCCCTGTTCAGCGAGGACACCAGCTTCTGCTGCATGGAACAAACTGTCAGGTCCACACCCCGGGGTGGGTGGGAGTTGACCCGTACTGCAATGGGTCCTGCGTCTGGGTCCTGGTGGCCACCCAAGGCCAGAAGAACTGAGGGCCAGCCCTGCTCTGTCCTGGACCTGTCCCTCCTGGGAGAGGTTTCTAGTGGACGTGGAGGGACCAGCCCCTCGGAGAGAAAGCAGTGGGAAGCCCCCTCTGACTGGTGTTGCCATTTATTCCTTTTGTTTAGAGAAGATGTAAGGAGGGTTTCACACCAAGGCTGTGGCAGTACCGTCTAGAAGGGTCTGGAGTCCCGAGCAGAGGCTGGAGGAGCCTGGGCCTGCCCTGCGGCCCCCGGGGAACGGCCCTGGTGCCTGGCCCAGCACGTCCCCTGCTCCTGGCTGGGCGCACACAGGAGGGGACCCTCCTGGGTGCTGACGGTAGTCCTCTAGGATGTGGGGTCCTATCTACCTTGTATAGACAGACCAGGGGAGCACAGCGGAGCAGAAGCCCTCAGAGTCGCGGCAAGGGCCCACTGGCCACCGGGATGCGGGTAGGAGACCTGCTCACCTTCCCAGGGCACACGGAGAGGACGGGGTTTGTGGGAGGAGTTGTGTTGAACTTCCTTTATTCTTTTTTTTTTTTAAGATTTTATTTATTTATTTATTTATTTTTTTTTTTTTTTTAAGATTTTATTTATTTATTTGACAGATCACAGTAGACAGAGAGGCAGGCAGAGAGAGAGAGAGAGGGAAGCAGGCTCCCTGCTGAGCAGAGAGCCCGATGTGGGACTCGATCCCAGGACCCTGAGATCATGACCTGAGCCGAAGGCAGCGGCTTAACCCACTGAGCCACCCAGGCGCCCAAGATTTTATTTATTTATTTGACAGACAGAGACCACAAGTAGGCAGAGAGTCAGGCAGAGAGAGAGGAGGAAGCAGGCTCCCTGCTGAGCAGAGAGCCGGATGTGGGGCTCGATCCCAGGACCCTGAGATCATGACCTGAGCCGAAGGCAGAGGCTTTAACCCACTGAGCCACCCAGGCGTCCTGAACTTCCTTTATTCTGAGGCATCAAAGAACTTAACTCTTTGCCGTCAATAGTGTGTTAGGATTAAGGAACCAAGAGACTTGGACCCAAAGTCAGGCATGAACGTTTCATCTAGGTCACATGACGGCGAGGTGGGGAAAGCACTACTGAGCAGGCGGAGGGACAAGCCTCTGCTCTCCCCTGAGGGGCTCCCCAGGCACCATGTCCCCATGGGCGTCGAGTGCACGTGTGCCCTGGCGTGCTCCGGCCTCCTGATGGAACACAGCAGCTGCTGGTCTCTCACCAGAGCTATGAAGCCCCTCAGCTCTGCTTGGCAGGGAGGGAAGGAGGCCTAGCTCCCTGGGGCCCGGGGTGCACGACAGCCGGGTGCCTGTGGGGAGGGCAGTGGGCCCATTCCTGTGGGATGGTGGAGGACCAAGTCGAGCTTTGAGGACCCTGAGATGCTCTTGGGCTAAGTGGGAGGCCCCAGACCAGTTCTTGCTGGGCGCTGGGTCCCGGGAGTCCAGTGTCTCCCTGAGATCCCCTCCGGGGTGGGCAGGGGTCGCGCTCTCTGGCCCAGCGTGGGCGAGGCCAGGCGAATGGAATGGCGTTTTCCAACCAGCCTGGCTTTGTGCTGCAAAGGCACGTGCTCCGGGAGGAAGGAGGCGTGGGTTCCCCTGGAAGGCCCAATATGGGGGCTTCCAATGGCAGTGCCCAGAGCCCTCTCCAGAACCTCAGGGATGCCGGTTCGCTCCCATGGCTCCTAACTTGTGTCCAGACCTGGGGAGGGAGGGGCAGGTGTGTGGGGGGGGCTGGTGTCAGCAGCACTTGAGAGATGAGGGGCCCAGACAGCCGTTCTGGAGACAGGGCAGTGTGAACGAAGGCAGGGAGGGGAGGCCTGGGGTGTCTGGGGCCAGCGAGGGGACCTTGTTGTGCCTGAGAGAGCTCGGGGGTCTGCTTGGGCCCTCCCTGTGGACCACCCTCAGGTGCTGGGATGGAGGGAGCAAGACATGGAGACCGAGATGCCCCTGGGGGAGGTCAGGGGCGGCTGCCCCCGTGCTCACGACACCCCCACCTCCCACACCCCGAGAAGATGTGTGTCATGGATCTTGTGACATCATGGAGTTGGCACTGTGGGTGGGCGGGCCCCCACTGTGGCCCTGAGCTCCCACCTGCGGCGCCCTTGCAGGGGCCGGTGCCTTGGGCTGGCTCCAGGGTGGGCCTTAGCACCTGGGACCACGACAGACGATGGGGCAGGGGCTCCCTCATGTGTGTGGGGCTGCGCAGGCCCCTGGCGGTAGGTCCAGAGGTTGGGTGGCTGTTGGCCATGCCACTGGGCTGGAATCCCTGTGAGCCCCTGGCCCTGTGCCGCTCCTCCTTCCGGAGCCCAGAGAGGAAGCCAGGCATGAGGGAAGCCCAGGCATGCTCCGGGATCCCGTCCAGTCCACGGGCCCCTTTTTGGAGGCTGAGTTCACATGTGTATGGCTGCTTATTCTGGGTTTGCACGCTGGGCCTGGGAGTGTGCTGACCTGAGCCCCTGATGGGGTGTGTGTGTGCCTGAGTGTGTCATGTGTGTGTTACATGTGTGACTGGGCATGTGTGTGTGATAGGACACCACCCCCAGCCAGCGGCACATCAGTGGGTTGGGGGTGTCCCGGGGCAGGGCAGGACAAGAAGGGGTGCGGGGCCCAGAGAGGGGGAGAATCAGCTCCAGGGCTGGACATGCGACTGTCCGACCCTCTGTGGTATTGGGAGGTTAAGGAGAAAACAAGGGGACGGGGAGGGTCTGGCCCCCACCTTCCCCTGACCTGACGCACAGGCGCCTCAGGAGTGTGGATGGAGGCCGACAGCTGGCCAAGCCCTCTGTGGGGCACAGCCAGGCACCTGGCCTGTCCAGTTCTCCACAGACACCCCAGAGAAGGAGGGGGCCCCAGGGACCGGGGAGACTCACTGTGGGACCTGGGAGGGACCTGTTGGGACTGAGGCCTCCAGAAAATAGCCTGGTGTGTTCAGGGTATGTGGGCCCCGAAGTGGGGGGCCCAGCTAGGGTCCTCCTTGGACCTCAGCACCTGTCCATGGGCCTGTGGAGGGGCCTCCCACAGCTGTGTCCACCCTGCAGATGCCTGCCCGCTGCTAGGCCCCCCGGGGAGGCCAAAAGGGCTTAGCTCCGACCTCACCTGCCTTCAGGGCGGGGCACTACCGCCACAGAGACTGAAACCTTGCAGGACCCCATGCCCGGCGCGGGGAACATCCAGGCGACGGCAGAAGTGCACGCAGCTTCCTTAGAGCCCGTGGAGGGACCCGACTAGAGGCCCGCTCACTCCCAGCCAGGGGGACCTGGGGCTCAGCCTGGGGAAGCCATCCAGCTTCTGGCCCGGGGCCAGAGCCCAGCTCCAGTGAGCATTTCTGTAGCACGTGGTCTTTGTGTGGTGTCGTCGGCCAGGTGACTGTGCCCCAAGACGGAGTGGGCACGGCTGGAGCACCGGGGCCCCCGTGAGTCCCTCGGAGGGGGCGCAAGGCCTGTTCCACCGGAAGGTGGCAGCGCACACGCACGCACGCACACGCATGCACACACACGTTAGTGGACACACGCACACTCGCTCGTGCACACACGACCCTCCACCCCAGCCCCAGCCCTGGTTTTCCATCCTGACTTGAGCCCCACCCACTGGGCCCCTGGGTTGTCCGGCTCGCCCTTCCCTGTGTCGTGTGTATTTTGGTGACAGTGTGATGGAGGCACAGCTCACACACCTGAGCTTCCCCGTTAGGATGTGAGGCGAGACACTGTTCACGGTGCCCGCAGTCGCGCAGTCACACGACACCTGTCCCCTCAGCCTGAAACCTGGTCTGGGCCCCCTCCCTCAGCCGTGGGCCACCTTCCGTCTCCTGGGGCTTGCTGGTTCCGGACATTCACAGAAACAGGACGGCACAACGTGCCATCTTTCACTCGGCAGGATGTTTTCCTGGCGCATGCATGTGGGGCTGCGCCGTGCAGTGCTTCGGCAGTGCCCTCTCGAACAGACAGGCGTTTGACGTGCCTGCTCACCGTGAGTTAGACGCTGGGGTTGGTCCAGCTTTGGGCATCACGGATAAAGCTGCTGTGGACACATCTGTGCACAGACTCTCCTGTGGGCGTGTGGCCTCCGTTCTCCTGGACACACACCTGTGAGTGCGGTTGCTGGGTCTCAGTGTTAGTCTAGGGTTAGTTTTTTGAGAAACTGCACTATTTTACACTCCCATTAGCAGTGTAGGAAGGTTCATCTGGCTTTTAAATTTTTCTTATTCTCTGAAGACTAAAGCCACCCATCCACCCACCCACCCATCCCTCTACCATCCATCCCTCCTCCATGACTTTCCTGAGCACCTTCTGAATCTCTAGCCTGGGTGTATGAGCTGTGGAACTCAGTGGGGTCATGGCTCTCTGCCCTCCAAATGCCAGGAGGATCTTTAGTCTGGAAAGTGCAGTGATGGGCACATGCACCCACATCCAGGGCTGGGTGCCTTCCTGGGGTTTTTCTTACGTTTAAAAGAGGAATGTGCAGGATGTGAGGCATGTAACTTCAGGCCCTGGATGATGTTCTAGGGCAGTGGCCACTGCTGTCTCCTACAGGGCTCTCCCCATCCTGTAAGCCTGCCTGCCAGGACAGCCTATCCCAGAATCCTTCTAGGGCAGCAACTCATCAAACTTAAATGTGTGCTTGAATCACCCACAGGAACCGGGGGCCACCAAATCTGTGTTTCTAACAAGCTCCAGGAGGGCCCGTACCCAGCAGGACCCAGAGCACTGCCACATGTCCTCATGGCTGTCTGCAGCCTGCAGATTCCCCTCCCTTGGCACAGTCCTCTTGCCTCAGCACCCAGGGATGTTTCTCGAATCAGATGAACCCCTCCAAGGACAGGAGTCCTGTCCTCCCATACAGCCTGCACCTGGAGCCCCATGACATTCCCAGGTGCTCTGTCCCAGGTGTTCCCCGCAGCCCACAGTCCGGTGGGGGAGCTCTGTGGGCTGTGGGAGGACACAAGCAGCCTCCCGGCATGGAAGCCCCCCACGGTCCTGGGACCCACCAAGGGCCAGAAGCTCCTAACCTCCCGGGGGTGGGGGGACCCAGGAAAGGGCTGCTGCTGCTGCTGCCCAGAGGTCTGTCCCCCGGGAAGGGCAGCCCAGCATCTGGAGGACATCCCGGCTTGGGCTCTGCTGAAGCATGGGCCACTGTGGGCAGCCCAGTGCAGTGGTGTCCCTCTAGCGGCTGGTGGCCAGCAGGGCAGAGGGGGGGCACTCGGGTCAGTAATCCCAGTTGCTCCCAGGAAATGGGTCGTTGCTTACACCTCTTGTTCTGCTGGGGCCATACCCACCTGGCCAACCACAAATAGCACCAGACGCAAATCAAATCCGAGGCTTTATCTTTGGAAAGTGATCAGCTCAGAGCGGGGTTAACCAGGACATCCCCGAGGACAATGGTGCAAGGGCAGGGGAGCCGAGGGCTCAGCCGTGGAGCCCTGGTTTCCCCGTGGAGCCCTGGTTTCCCCGTGTTTCCGTGTTTCCTCGGCAGAAGCCTATCCCAGCCCCACCCCTCCCTGTGCAGGCGTGGCAGGGGGAGGTCGTGGGGGCCTGGCACCGGGAGCCCGTGGGCCCAAGGCAGAGCTCTTTCCCCCCTCCTGTGAGCAGGGGTCCCCAGACTGAGGACCTGGGGTGGAGTCTAGCCAAGGGCCTTCTTCCCCCACTTGGCAGGCTTGGTTAGCTGGGTGACCCCAACGTCTACTCTCTGTAGATGGAAGGAACTGGAGCCCCCTCCCCACACGCTCTCCGTATTCCAGTGACCCGTGTTCCTGCCACATTCAGCCTGGGTCCCTCTCCACCCACGCCAGGGACGCTTGGGGCCTGACCACAGGGATTCTCCGTGGAGCCTTGGCTGTGCTGGGGGGTGGGGACAGGACTGAGGGGGTCGGGGAGAGAGGGATCTATAGGAAAGCAGAGACGCTAGAAAATCGAGGTTGCCTTGAGTCTTTGACGTGAACTTGGAGAAGCACCGTGTTTTGGCTTCTGCCATTTCCAAAAGTGCTTTTTTATTCTGTGTGTGTGTTGGAAGCTGGCTTCCATCCTCATTTAAAAGCAGAAGGTGGATGTTTGTGGGGAAGAACAGACCCTTGGGTGCTGCTGGGAATTGGGCAACCAGAAAACAGAGGGAGAAGGGGAAGGGGTGGGGTGCAGGAAGGGGGAGGGGGACAGGAGGGGGAGGGGAGGGGAAGGGCATCACTTCCTGTTTTCCCCTCCCTAGTCCTAGGGACTACAGAGGCTGGTGTAGAGGCCTGACACCCTTGCTCCCAGCAGCACCGTCTCCAGCCACCCCAAGGGCCCCTGTTCCACCAGGCTCTTCCCTCCTGGGCCTCCCACAGCCCAGACAGGTCCAGGTCGGCCAGCCCAAGGGCACACAGGAGGGTGGGCAGACACCTTCCCACTGTGCTCCCCTGTCCACTCCTCCTCCCCCATCCTTGGTGATCCGGGGCACCGAGGGGACTTGTCCGGCAGAGGGAGGGTGGGTGGGCGTGTCCCTGGATGTGCAGACCCCCCCCCCCCACACCCACCCAGTCCCACATGAGCATCGAGGGGCCTGGGGGCTAGGAGGGCGATCTGGGTCCTGGCCCGGGGGGCTGACCTGAGTCCCAGTTCTGGGAAGGATTTCAGCCAGATTTCTGCCTGGGGACAGATTTCAGCAGTGATCTCAGAAACCCCTGGGATGTCCTTGTTCATGTCCTTTGATTATGCTTTGACCTTAGCCCGGGGCCATCAGACAGGGTAGGGTCTCGCACCTGCAAGGAGCTGCAGGCTGCCCGGGCAGCCTGGCAGGGTCCGGCCCCTCTCACAGCACACGGCCTTTATTACTCTGTTAATTTGGAAAACAGGTCATGGAAAATTAAATTGCTTAAAATAGGTCCCCAATTATAACTCCGCATTCTATCAAAACGAGAGCATCTCCAGGCTCTTTGTTAGTTTATTGTAATTAAAGGCAGAATATGCGGAGTTAAATGACGACGGCTCGTGTCCGGTGGAGGTGGGCTCGCGGCGGCCATGCCTGTGCCCGAGGACCCCAGCTCAAGGGCCGCCTTGGTTCACAGTCTATGAAAACCACTTTGTGATCAAGGTCCCAGCAGGACAAATGAATTAAAAGACACATTTCTAAACACTGAATAAAAGCAAGGCAAAGTTCAGTGCTTTAGCACAATAGAATCGCTGTCTTGACTCAATTGAAGGGGTCACCACGATCCACAAGGCCACCTCCGTGGGGCCTCGCCAGGCCCGGAGCGGAGCCAGACCTCCCCGCCAGCTCCGGGCACCCGTGCTCTCAGGACGCGCAGAGCTCAGTTGCCAGCAGCCTTGCGAGAGGACACAGAGGCACAGAGAGGCTGAGGAGCTTGCCCCTGGCCACACAGCAGTGTGGCGTCACACCGTTGTCCTCAAGAGAAGGGTCCTTCCCTAATACAGGTCTCTAAGTTCAGCTCCCAGCCGGGACAGCTCGGGGAACCGGGGGTGTCCTGTCCACCCTGGGAGGAGGAAGTTTCCTGGGACCCAAGCCAAGGCCCGTCCAGCAGCTTCCTGGAAAAGCCGCAGACACCCCTGAAACAAAGGCCTGGGTCCCATCTGAGGGCGCCGCCGTCATGGGAGGGTTTGGGGGTGGGGGTCGGGCCCCAGGTTGTGGATCAGCAGCAAGCAGGGCCTGGACAGCACTCTGGACACACCACGCTGCCTTACCTGGCCTGGCTATGTGCCAGGCCTGCCCATGACACGGCCGCTGCCCGCTGGCGGAGCAGATGGTAGGCACAGAGACACCCACCGGCCGCAGGCTCTGCTCACTCTCGGCCCTGCAGACCATCCCTCAGGGGCTCCAGGGGGCTGAGTGGGCCTGCCCTTCCCGTCTAGCTGTCTCTTAGAGGTGGTCTGGGGAGAGGACCCCCGTGCCTTCTCATGTGGGTGATGGTAAGGACCAGATGGCAGCTCCTTGCACACTCGCTGTGTGACTGCAGGGGAGCCCCTCAGCCTCTCTGGGCCCTAGCCTCCTCCTGGGGGGCACCCCCTGCTGCGGCCGTTGCTGTCCCAATTCAAAGTCCAGACACATTCTGGTCACATGGGACACTTGGCTCATTCGTCCTCATGCCCTGGGACCACCCCGAGAGCTCCTGTGAACTCCCAAGGCTGGTGAGAGGCTCGTGGTGGATCCCGCCTGGATCTGCGTGGAGGGGCGCGCACGAGCCCCCCCCACCACTGGAGCTCTCCCCCTGCCCCGCCTGGAAGGCAGGCAGGGCCTCGTCCACCCCAGGAAGAAACAACCCTAGGCAACCCATGCTCAGGTCCATGGAGTTGGGGTGTGCACTGGTCACTTTCCCTGGGGCGCCCCTCAGCTGGACTAATGGACACTCGAGGGCCTTTCGCTGGTGTTAATGCAAAAAACCTTTTTGTACTTTATTTTGAACAAAAGGACGCTTTGCCAAGTGGGCTCTTTGTGGGCAGCATTATACTGTTTTTATTGCAATTTACCTACATTGCTGCAATCTGATTTAAAAGCACATTCTAAAAATAAATGCTCTTTTTAAAACGGGCCTTTGGGTTGGGTCTCTCTGGGGATGTGCTGTGTGCTCTGACTGTGGGCAGCCGTGATCTGGGGTCCCCGGGGATACAGATAGGGTCCCGACTTGGGGACCAAGTGCACCCAGGCCCCTCTCGGAGTTTTCCTGTTGGGAGCGTGGTCCCCAGGACGCCCGGAAGACACCAGACTTGGCTTTGAGATCCTCTTCCGGGCAGTGGCACACCTGAGAGGTGGGGCCCGAGGCTCTGTCCCTGTGCTGGGCACCCTCATCTCCTCTGTATCCCGCAGCGGCAGGGCCCATGAGGGCCTCGAGGTCAGAGGGATGCTGGGACCACAGACACACAGCCGCTGAGCCAGACCACGGGGCAGGCACCCGTGTATCCAGCCCCACAGGGCAGAGTTCTGCCCACTGCACAGACGGTCCCACAGCACTCACCTGTGGGACATGCGCCGGTGACAGGCCTCATGGCGGCGGCAGCACCGGGGCCCTGGGACCAGAGTTCTGACCCCAGAATGGCTCAGAGTCCATGGTCTGGGCCAACGTGGGGGCCTCTGAGCTCTCTCTGAGAAACAGAGGCCTTCACCCAGGGACACAGGCACCCAAGGCCCCAGCACGTGGGGCAAGACTTGGAAAACCAGGTCCCAGGGCCAGGCAGGTGCGGGGCGTCACGGAGCGTACGCGAAGCTGCCCACAGACCCGGTGTACGCAGACAGCCCTGGTTTGCAGGCAGGACAGAAGCTTCGAGAGGCTGGTCCAGTCGCTCATACTCATCTGCTTGATCACTTATTGAGCACCAGCTGTATGCCCAGCGCTGCCCTAGGCACTGTGGGTGCAGCCCTGAGATGGCGCTGTCCCTCCGGGTGCTCAGTCTGGGAGCAAGAGTAAGACCCCATTGCAGTGACGTGGCTCTCACAGGATGCAGTGGGCCCCAGGCCCTGCACCGTGTCACCCAGCAGGCCTGGCTGGTTGAGTTGGCTCAGGGTTTGTGAACCCAGACGCGGCCCGTGTCTGTACCAGGAGCCCCAAAAGGTTCCAGCCACTGGTCTGAGGAATGGAGTCCTCACTGCCCCGCCTCCACCTTCTCCTCCCCACGCCCTTCCCCCGCTCCCTGTCTCACTTGCTCTCCTGCCCAGGTGTGCTGCACCGGAGCCCATAGGAGCTTGGTGTGGACTCCAGGACAGCAAGGTCGGGCCTGGAGAGCTGCCCCAGCTCACACCCCATCTACTGCCCAGCCTCAGGGCCCAGGTCTGGTTGAGGTCAGCGCTGGCTCTGGCTGACTAGGTGGGGGCTGGTGGGACCAGCGTCGGGGAAGAGCAGAGCCTGAGGGACACCGTGAGTGCTGGGCTGGGAGGCACCCACGCAGTGAAGCCGAGAGGGGCGGCCTCGATCACTAGAATAGTCTGGCCCTGGGGGACCAGTGAGGGATGCTGGGGAGAGGAGGTGTGTCCCTTAAGCCCCTCCTGCCCTCTGGGGCACAGCTGTCCAACCCTCTGTCTCCCGCCCATTCCGGGCCCCTGGCATCCCCTCCCCACCTGCTCTGGGGTGCAGGGACATGGGGGCTGAGGGGTGGCCTGCCCGGGGCTGCTTTCAGCCCTGCAGTGTAGATCTCCAGCTGGTCCTGCCCAAACCTGGCTTGTTGGACATGCCTGGTGTCCAGTCTGAGTGCTAGACAGAAGGACGAGGGACAGTGTCCACATCCCGCACTCACCAAGCCACGTGAGCCACAACCCAGGAGGGGACAGGCAGAGGGATGCTGGTTTTAGACATGGTATTCGCTTCAGGGTGGCAGTGACAGGGGACCACATACTGGGTGGCTTGGAACAGCCTACACTTACTCTCTTATGGTCTGAGGGATCTCCAAGCAAGTCCGTGCTCGTGCCACATGCGTCCCATGGACTGAGGTGGACAGTGAGCTCTTCCAGCAACAGCCACACCCCGGACGGCTACCAGGGAGACACACAAGCTGCATATCCCCCCTCCCCCATGGGCCTGAGCTGACCAGGTGCTGGCGCCATCCTGGCAAATACTGCCCGTGGGCATGGGGCGGGGGGAGGCTGCACCTGGGAGCTGGGCCGGGCGGTGAGCTCCTGGGGACACCCAGGGAGGGATGGCCTTGTCCTGGGAGGGGGCCAAAGGCAGGAGGGGCTTGGACAGACAACAGCCTGGCTTGGGGTGGGCTCTGGAGACTGGCTGCTTGCGGGCTTCTTGCCTCTTACACCTTGCTGGCTGTGTGACCCCCATCTCCCCATCTGACACATGGGGCTAGGGCAGCCCGGCCTCATGCACGTGAGCCATATGCTGGGCTGCTGAGGCCAGGTCTGGGGGTGCGTTTCGTTCAGGCTCATAGGAGGTCCCTAGTTAATGTCACCTGCTCTCCCATCAGACAGACCAGAATTTCTTGCCATGGTCTCAGGACCACGTATGTCAGAATCACAATGGCAGGGGGTGGGGCTTTGTAAAAACGCAGCAATGTCTGGGCGGCTTTTTGTATGGAGCCACAAAGCAGACAGAGCCCTGAGACCGTGTGGTGTAGATGGATCTCAAACGCTTCTGTGCCTCCAGGATGGGCAAACCCACGGAGACAGGAGGTAGACCAGTGGCCGCCAGGGGCTGGGGGAGAGGATCGGAGGACGGCCAAAGGGTGCGGGCTTGGAGGTGTGATAAGCTGATTGTGACGGCAGTGGCACAGCTCTGTGAATGTATTACACACGTTAAGTGAGCACGGCATGTGACAGACAATACAGTTGTCAAAAATTAAACATGAGTATGTTAACGTACAAAGAAAGGGGGAAATGTAGTCAACAGAAACAGAGCTTGAGATGATCTGGGTGTTGGACTTAGTGGACAAGGACTTTAAACTGGCCACTATCAATATTTTCAAGGACGCAATCGACAACATGGACATAGTGAGTGAACAGACGGGAGGCTCAGTAGAGACCTGGGAACCATGAGCTTGCTCTCTGGGAGGGCCTGAGAGCAGACTGGGAACTGCAAGAGGAAAGGTCAGTCAGCTTGAGGACAGACCACCCAAGTTGTCTGGTTGGAAGGACATAGGGAAAACGGCACGGCCTTACTGACCTGGGGGGTCTAATGTGTGTCCTGTGCTAATATATGGAACTAAAGCATCAGGTGGCCTTGTAGGTAGGTGCCATAACCCCGAAAAGAAAAGAGAGAAATAAGGCATTAAAAATATTTGAAGGAATGATGCTGAAATATTTCCTAATTTGGTTAAAACTATCAACCCATGGATACAGGAAATAGAACAAACACAAAGAAAAGCAGACAGGCTCATACAGTTACTACTGCCAGGTGGGAATAAAGGGAAATCTTGAAAGCAGTCAGAGAAAAAGGAGATTATCAATTGATCGATCGATCAATCTATGGGAACAATGGGTGACTCTCATTTTAAAGATTTTTATGTTTAAGTAATCTCTGCACTCAACATGGGGCTCAAACTCATAACCCCAAGGTCAAGAGTCACATGTTTTTCTGCCTGAGCCTGTCAGGAGCTCCACTGATTCTCATTTTAAACAACAGATTCCTGAAGATAATGGAACAACATCTTCAAAGTGCTTAGTTTTAAAAAAAAAAAAGCCTGTCAATCACGAATTCTATATCCAGAGAAAATTATCCTTCAAAAATGAGGGTAAAATAAAGACATCTGAGACTTTTTTCTAAGCTGAGAAAATCCATTGTCAGAAGACATGAGCTACAGGAAATGTGAGAGTTCTCCAGGCTTCGGGGAAATGAAACCAGGTGTAATTCATATGTATAGGAAGGAATGAAAAGCACCAGGAAAGGTAAATATTTGAGTACATAAATGCTGTGAAATTTATAGCGTCTGCAGAAGTAAGAGTACATGTCAACAATAGCATAAAGGACGTGGGGGTGAGTAAATGGGGTTACCCTGTTGTAGACTCACTCACATGCTACGTAAGGTGAACCAGTATGAATTGTAAGTGGCTACTGTAATTCACGAATTCATGTTGTAACTCCTAGATCATCCATTAACAAGAAGGGGTTTTATTTTATTTATAATAGGTCAATAGAGGAGATAAAATGAAACTCTAACAAACATTTGATTCACCCCAAGGAAGTTGAGGATAGAAGAATAGAGGGTCCAGATCATGCAGAAGTAAAGGAAGACAAATAACAAGACGGTGGACATACACCCGGCCGCATCATGACCACATTAAACACGAATGAACCAAACTCTCCAGTTTGGAGGCAGGAATTGTCAAACCAAATAAAAGAAGCAAGACCCAAGTCCATGCTGTAGAGGCCCCTTATATGCAGAGAGTCGGTGGGGGGAAGGGCTCGCAATGCCAACAGTAGCGTACGAGAGCTGATGTGGCCACCCTGATGCCAAGCAGCTCACCAGAGAGAAGAGATCTGTTCCGTCACGAAAAACATTTTTCATATTTTGCCAGAAATACGTAAACCTCAGACATGCGGCTTCAAACCCGTGATGCAAAATCAATATAACTGAAGGGAAAATGGGCAAATCCATAGTCACAGCTTTGGGGATCTTAAGGCCCTCCTCTCAGTCTTGGAAAGAACAAGCAGAAGAAAGTCAGTAATGATACACACAGTTTGAGCAATACCGCCAACCAGCTTGACCTGATTGGCGGGGACAGACCGCTCCAGCCAACATCGGCAAAGCACACATTTTACAATAATTCTCAAGACATTTTGAAAGATGGAAATCTTAAGAGTATGTCCTAATATTATAATAGAATTACACTAGACAGCTATATGATATTCAGAAAATCCCCAAATATTTGGGACCAAGAAGTCATAAGGAAACCAGAAAATACCTGCTGTGAAATGAAATAAAAATACAACATACCAGAGGTTGTGGGGTATGCATGAAGTGGTGCACAGAGGAAAGCTTTAAATGCTTAGAGCAGAAAAGCAGAGAGACCTAAATGTCTGAAATCAATTATTTTAAGTTTCTACCTATAAATATAGAAAAATAAGAATAAATTAAACCCAAAATAAGTAGAGGGAAAAGAATGATAGTGATAGGAATTGGAATCCATAAAACAGAACACAGGCCAACAATAGAGAAAATCAGCAAAGCCAGAAGCTGGGTCTTCAAAAAGGTTCATAAAATTGATAACCACTCAGAGAGATTAAGGAAAAAAAATCCCACAGATTTTCAGCCTCAGGAATAATGCTATAGACATTAAAGGAATAATAAGGTATTAAGAGGGGGCACCTGGGTGGCTCAGTCAGTGAAGAGTCTGCCTTCGGCTCAGGTCACGATGCAGGGGTCCTGGGATCAAGTCCCATGTGGGGTTCCCTGCTCCCTGGGGAGCCTGCTTCTCCCTCTCCCTCTGCCCCTCCCCCTGTGTGTGCACTCTCTCTCCCTCTCAAATAAAATCTTAAAACAAGAAGGTGTAATGAGCCCTTCGTATCAGTACGTGACACAGCATAGACATGGCGGGGTGACCTCTGGAGAACCATGGCCGCACGGAACTGACACAAGGAGAAGTGGAAAGCATGAGTGGCCCTGAACCCTCGACAGAAAACGAATTTGAATTGTAAAAATCTTGCTACAAAGAAGACTCCAGGCCCAGCTAGCTTCACTGACAAGTGTGCTGAATGCATAAGGAGGAGGCACATAAACCTTACATCAAGTCTTTCAGAAAATAGGGGGAAAGAAGCCAGTTTGCTTTGTGAGACCAGCTGGCTTTGTGGTGAGCGACTGACAAGAGGCTCGAGGGGTGTGTGGGGCCTGACGAGCCGTGTTTGTGACGTACACACCTGTGCGGGGGCTGCCTTCAAGTCACCCATGGTCGGGCCAGGGAGAGGTGCTCGTTTTCTCCAGCAGAGTCACGGCCCGGGAGCCCTGACACTGAGCCTGAAGAGACATCACCCCCAACGGCACTTCAGGCCGAGTGTTCCTTGTGAATAGAGATACAGACTCTGCAGCAGACCAGCAGCAACTTCAAGCGCAGCAGTGGAAGGACACTGGATGGTGTCCAAGTATGGTTTACCCCGGAAGGCAAAGTTCGGTCTACATTCTAAAACCAAGCCATTCATTTTACCGTCGCAACGAAACAGCAGAGAAGCACACACGATCCTCTAGATAAATGCCCACAAGAAATCACGGAAGCAGACGCCTGCTCATGGTAAAAGACGGGGTGAGGGGGGCTTCATCCGTCAGAGAAAAGGCATCCAGGGAAAGACCGCAGCCTGACCAGGCCCATGCCGTCCCTTCATGTCGCCCTTGACAAAAGCCACGCTTGGGTAGTGGGAGGCACGGCTGCCGGGAGGTCGCAGCTCCAAGCCTTCCTCTTCCAGGGAGCCCCCCGAGTGTGTGAGCCACTCAGCACCGCCCATCTTGGCCTGGGCTCTGCCCTCACCTGCCCCCCAGCTCAGGCACCTGTCTGCCCACGTGAGCGTGAGCCGTTCTCTGCTTTCCCCAGGTGAGTCCAGCTGGGTCGCGCCACTCTGCCATGTGTGGCCGGCATTGTGGTGTAGGTGACTGTTCCCCACTGAGCCCCAGCCTGGTACACCGTGGGCTCTCAGAAAATACCAGAACAAATGATCTAGCAAAGAGAGATGCTGCTGGAGGGTCAAACTGACCGGGACCAGGTCCCTGTGCTGAAGTTTTGCCAGAGGGGGCCGGCGCGGCCAGTCAACGGAGGGGCAAGTGGGTGGGGGACTAGGTGGTGGGCAGGGCCTCCAAGGGACCTGCCTTCAGCCCACGACCCGGGCCGTGGTCCTGGCTGGCCCTTTGTGGCGGGAGAGCTCGCCGAGCTAATTGCTGCCACGCAGGGATGCTCTGCACATTGTTCCCGTTCCAACGGCACATTCACGGGAACAAGGAGGCTAATTAAACGCCACTCGTTACCGCCGCGTCTTGTCACTGTCCCAGCAGCTGCTCCTGCAAGATCGTGATGGCTCCAGCCGGGACGACGGCGCAGAGAGGCTGTAGATATCAGGAGGGACATGGTTCCCAGAATATTGTCCTCCGCACGCCAGGGGAAGCCCGACAGAGTGGAATGTCCACGCCCGACGCGCAGAGACAGAAGCATCACGTGGCTGCGCGTGTGCTGACACACTCGGGCCGTGACTTGGGAACGCTCGCCTGCGCGTCCTGGGGCGGGTGCGTGGCTCTCCGCGTCTTTGTGAACGGAGCGCCCTGGCCCCGTGCTCCGGGTCTGTTTTGGATTGTGTTGGGTTGTGAAGCAGGACATCGAGGACCCTCGGCCGCGGGTACCATCTCCCCGTCTCCCTTTCTCCGCAAGCGGCTGCAGTTGGTTGCTGTCCTGCTGTGCCAACAGATTTAAAAATTGCTGTTATGACAATGAGGCTCTTTCATGCCTTTGAATGTGAGACAAAATGCTACTGGAACAGCGGTTTCCAGTACAACAGTGTGCTCAGACGACAGCGGTGTAAGCCCTTCTCATGACACACACTTACACGGGCTCGGGGTCTAACTCGCCGGGAACAAAGCAGCGCCCGCTGTTATTTCAAAGAAATACTTTTCATTTTGCAACGATTATGGGCTCACAAGAAGCTGCAAAGCCCAATGGTGTGGCGGTCCCACCTACACATGCAGATTCCCTGTCTACGTGACCTGCAGCGTCTTCCGTCCCTGGGGTGTGCGGCCCCACAGCCGAGCCGCGCGCTCTGCACACCCCGAGTCTAGTCCCCTGATGCTGGTCCCACAGCGGGTCCCCGCGGCCACCGTGCGCTGGCTGCAGGTCTGTCCTGGGGTCCCGGAAGTCTTCCTCCTGCTGGTCCTCAGGGTCTCCCCTCCCACCTGCAACCAGGAATCTGTTCTCCCGCTCGGGGATGCTGTTGTTTCAAGAATGTCACATAAGTGGAACTCTACCCTGTGTGACCTTTTGAGGTCGGCTTTATTCACTCAGCGTGGTGCTGAGACCCTACGGGGCATTGCGAGGACAGAGGGTGGTTCCTACGGCTGAGCGTGGCCCAGCGTCTGCTGGGCCATAGTTGGCTCGGCCGTCCTTCTATCGTAGGACACTTCGGCTGTGTCCAGTGGGACTGTTCCAGAAGAGGTTGTCGAGATAATTGTGGACACAAGGATCCACACCGGGCGTCGTGTGCCAGGTTGTGTGGTCCGCACGGGCTCTGGTGCGACACCAACAGGCTGTTCCCCAGAGCGGCCGCTCTGGCTTGCGCTCCACCTGCCGTGGACGACAGAGCCATCTCCCGCACGCTCGCGGCATTTGGTGTCGTCATTACTTTTTACTGTAGCCGTCCTGACGGCTCTCCCCCGTGGTCTCTCCCGTGGGCTGTTTGCGTGGCCCGAATGGCCGATGACATCGCCCTCTTCACGTGCTTGTCTCCCTTCCATGTCTCCTCTTTGGCGAGAAGTCTCTGTCCTCTGCCTGTTTTCTAACTGGCTTGGCTTTTTACCCATTGAATTTTGAGCATTTTAAAAAAGGATTTTATTTATTTATTTGAGAGAGAGTAAGAGCGAGAGAGAGCACAGAGGGAGAGGGAGAAGCAGGCTCCCCACTGAGCAGGCAGCCCAACGTGGGGCTCGACCCCAGGACCCCGGGACCGTGACCTGAGCCGAAGGCAGACACTTCCCGGACCGAGCCCCCCGGGGTCCCCTTGAGCGCCCTTCACAAATTCCAGCCGCGAGTGCTAACTTGTCGGGGGCTGCAGATATCTTCTCACAGCGGAGCTTGTCTTCCCACTCGTCTTGACTGATTTCTTCATTTTGTCCACCGGAGCTTGCAAAGCCCTGGCGTGCCAGGCTGTGAACGCTGTGCCTTCCTGCCCGATGGTCCTTCCCACAGGGTCTCACCAGTAACCTGGAATCTGTGCCCAGAGTGGTTTACAGCAGCTGGTGGCACGGGGCGTCCAGAGTCGATCACTGCTTTCTCCGCTCGGCCTGTCTGCAGGTAGAAGCTGGGATACTGGACGGGAAAAGTTCGTCGGCCTGCAAACACCTCCTCGGCCCGCCACAGCCCCGGTTCTGCTCGAGCGACGGTGATGGGAGGGAGGCAGGCACCCGAGGCTGGCTGTCGTCTGTGGAAGGCCCAGGCGCCTGTGCGTGTGTCTGCACACCCACGGAGGCGCCCCCAGGAGCGCGGGCGGAGACAGGAGGCCCCGCAGCATGAGGGGACCCCGGCCTTGAGGGGCACGCACACCTTTGGGACGCGGCCGCCCGCTGTCAGCGCAGAGCACGGCTTTCTTGCTCATGATGCATGTTTTCGGGAAGAGAGAGCAGAAGCCTTGTGCGTTGCTGGCAGGAACGTGAAGTGTGGCAGGTGCTTTGGACGAGAGTTTGGGGACCCTCAGAATTGCTACGCATGCAGCCGACGCATGAACCCCCAGGTCCATGGGGAGACGTACGCCCGGGAGAAACGGAAGCCACGTTCACACAAGTACGAACACGGATGTGCACGGCAGCCAGGGCGGGAAGAAGCCAGGGGCCGCCGGGAGCTGAGTGGACGGACGGAGGCCGGTCCGCCCACACGCAGGAATATCACTCAGCCATGGGGAGGACGGGAGCAGGGACGCACGGGTGGGCCTTGGAAACCTGATGCTCAGTGAGGGAAGCCAGAGCCCGCCCCTTCAGAACCCCACAGGTTGCATGGCCCTGCTTACAGAAAAAGCCCAGAATAGGCAAAAATCCATAGGGACGGAAAGTACCTTAGCAGCTGCCTGGGGCTGGAATGGGCTGGGGGCCCCGGGAGATGAAGACATGGTTGGGGGGCGTCTGCATGGTGCTGGGGCAGAGCTGGGGCCCCGGTGCTTGTGGAGGTGAGTCTACCCGCTGGAGGGTCCTGTGCGAAGCCCCAGCACGTGGACATGGATCGGGGGAGCCTCGGTGGTGGGCGTGTGCCGGGCGTGACCCTCTTCCCCTCCCCACCCCACCCCCCGACCTGCTGTGTGCAAAACGGAGCCTGCAGTTCCTGTCGGCACCCAGGGTCCTCTGTGGCTGCCGGAGGGCCGTTCCCAGGAGTGGTCAGAGTCCCCGGGAGCCCCACAAGGCGCAGAGCCTGGCAGGCTGGGTAGGGCGTGGAGGCAGGAGAGCCTGCCCAAACCGTGGCTGCAAGTGTTCTGCCATCCTGATGACCCCCCAGGGCTGTCCAGGGGCCGGCAGGGCAGAGGGCTGTGCCCAGGCAAGGCCACAGCGCTGCTCTTCAGTTTTTCGGAAACCCGTTTTCGGAGCCAGTAGCCCTGTAGCCTCCCCCAGGCCCTGCCTCCAGCTTCTTTTCTAACCTGTTTGGGCTGTGGACACGTCCCTTCTGTTTTACTTCTGCCTGGGAACATGAAGTTCAAGGCCACGGAGGCCCCCACGCCTACCCACTCATCCCCAGGGTGCACTCGGTCTGGTTTCTAGACTTAAAAAAAGTTAATTAAATTGGAGAATCTTAGTTTCTATTATTTTCTGGTTTTACTAATTTTGACCAGAGTAAGAGTTATACTATTTACCTCTTTTGAGTTTTATTGTCTTTCTGAATGGCCCAAAAGGTGGTCCACGTGGGGGAGGCCCACCCACCTCACAGACCCCTGAGAAACCCCTGGGCTGATGTCAGGTGTGGGCTGAGCCCCGTCGCCTGGCCCACGGGGTGCCCTCAGCTCTGGTGGGGAGTGCTGGCACATACACCCAGCCCTCTGACGTGTCCTGTGGCCGTGGCATCACACAGAGTGGAATCCCCGGTGGGATGTGCGTGGAGGTCACTTCTGGATGTGACACACTAAGTCAAGAAGGAACTAAACTTCCTGGCGAATCCCAAATCACCAAGTTAAGAATCAATTAGGCTGACCCAGTGCCACTGATCTTGAACTCAGATAATGATTTTTCCAAAAGATTTATTCAGCCGGCAGCATTTAATTCACTGTCTACTAACCTAATTAAAGCGTGCCTCCTTGATTCATGTCCTTATCTGCCAGGCTCCTGGGCAGTGATGTCCTCTGGCCCAGCCCCTCCCGGCCCCTCCCGGCGGCTCCCCAAGGCCCGGGTCCCACCAGCCGGCCAGTCTGAGGGGAGTGCTTTGTGGAGAACTAGACCTAGTGTTTCTCCCCAAAGCCTCGCCCTCGTCCTCTCACCAACCCAGCAGAGGCAGCATGTGGCCAAGATGGCCAAGGTGTCCACTGGCGTCCAGGGCTGCCCCCTAGGACCCCCCATCCCAACCTCAGGCCCCCTCCCATGGGCACTCAACTAATGTAAGGCCTGCCTCTGGGGGAAGATCCGCTGTTTGGGGGGAGTTTTCAAAGGGTCGGAGACTGGAGGGTCAGCCCCCCCCCGGGCTTTGCTGTCAACCTGGTCTCCTTGTGCCCAGGAGGGAGACAGGGCCACTGTCCTCACCACCCGGGCTGCGGAGAGCTGTGGGACCAGGCAGCTGGGGAGGGGCTTGTCGGGGCTTCGAAGCAGAGGTGCCCTCCTCCCCCTGCCCTGCCCAGCATGGCCCCGTGGGGTGCAGAGTCCAAGTGTGGTGGCCACAGGCCTGGCCTCCCTGGGGTTGAGAGCTTTCTGGACTTGCCCTGTTTACCCCTCAGCAAGCCGGGGCTTGCTGCCCTTGGAGGGGAGCAAGCTCAGGTGGGTTCACTGTGTGTCTGGGGACTTGGCTGGTGAGGAGACCCTGGGACCAGAGACCCCGGGCAGAGCCAGGCTGTGAGGTCCCCTGAGGCATGGCCATGGGGCAGGGGTGGCCTGTGCTGGGGACAGTGGGCCTGGGTGCAGGCAGTAGCCACCAGAGGGAAGGCTGCTGTGGGCCTCCCACCTAGCATCGAAGCCTGTGCCCAGCTGGGCATGGATCGTGCTGGACATGGCCCCTGGTCCCGCCTTCCTGGAGTGGAAATCGGAGGCCCCCGGGGAAATCAGGTGGTGCTGATTTCCGACCAGCCTGCTTGGCGGCTGGAGCCTTGTCAACATTTGGCCCATGTGGGCTTAGAGTCAACAGCTCCACCCAGGAGCCACGTTGTCCGCGGGGAGTGGTGGCCACAGGGGACAAGCGGAGCTAAGTCCTCAGGGCGTTTCCACTGGGCTCTGGGTGAGGTGTGAGTGACACAGCCTATGGTCAGGCCGCAGTGTCTGGAAGCTCCGTGGCCCTGTGGGCTCTGGGTCACATGCCTGGGCCGTGTTCACGCACATTCATGCGTGTGTGCATGCACGTGTGTGTGGGCGTGCCTCTGCGCACACACACAGATGTGCACGTGTGTGTATTTGAAGGCACACACGTGGGTGGGTGTTTGGGTGCGTGTGTGTTCATGTATACATGTGTGCAAGTGCTGGCATGTCCAGCTGTGTGTGTGCACGTGCTCCAGGGAGCACGTGTGTCCATGGCTCGCACACCAGGGCGTCCCACGGAGGAGGAGCAGACTGGCCTCCAGTATAAGCCCCGAGCTGGGCTGAGTAACAGTAGCACACGTGGTCGTGCTGCAGGGTCACGAACACTTAATCTCCACCAAAGGGAAGAATGAAACACTGCTTGGTATCATTTTTAATAGAGAATAAATCAGGCCTAACTACAAGGTGCATCTTTCACTGACGGCTGTCGCTCAGGACGCAGCACGACTGGCCAGCAGCCACCAGCGGGGTTTGGTTGAGGGCATCCACCCCCGACCCTGGCCATCTCTGGTGACCCTGGGGTGTCCCCAGCACCGGGTGCTGCACCCGCCTGGACAGCTCCGTCTGGGGACCGGGAGCGGGGGCTCTGGTGTGGTCGCTGTCCCCGTGTCCTGCGGCGTGGGTCACAGGCTGAGCAAGGACGCAATGGCCTGCTTCTCCTTCTGTTTCTTTCTTACTCAGAGAAACCCTTGCCATGATGTTGGCTTACCTCTTCAGTTGGGGATGAGAAACGCCACACTCAGCCCCAGGGAGGGAGGGAGTCAGGAGGATGCACCCCGCCTCCCAGCACTGTACCTGCCAGAGGGCTTACAGAGTGCGCCGTGCCATGGGACCCCGCCAGGAACACGTGCGGCCCCGGCCCCCTTGCTGTGGGCGCAGATGGACCCTCACGCAGGGATGGGCCCTGGCCAGCTGGGGGAGGCCCGGCTTGCACCCAGGGCAGCCCAAGCTCAGCTACCTGCCATATCTCTCCACCCGTGGCCTCTTCATGTGGACGGAAAACGCCGTGAGTGCATGGAGGAGTATTCGACTGTGGTGCGTGTTCTGCAGGAGGAAAGCAACCTCTGCATTTATTTTTCTCAAAATGGGGTTGGAAGTATCGAACACGCCGAGACCCTGGCTGGGGCTGCATAGGCGCCGCTGGGCCGTGCGCTGGGCCGTGCGCTGGGCCGTGCGCTGGGACGTGACGCTGGGACGTGCGCTGGGATGTGCCCTGGACACACTGTGCCCCTCGGTGGTCTCCGGCACATGGGGCTCCCACCATCCTGCGGGTCCCGAGTGTGGCCTGTGTGGGGCCTGACGTCCCGTCCTGTCAAATTTGCCCGAGTGCGGTGTCAGGTGCTGGGGTGGGGGACCGAGAGCTGCCTGTGGGGGAGGGGGTCCGCGCTTTGCATTTCAATGGGATTTTATTAATCCGCTTCTGCACGCACACGCGGGGCGTGATTTCAGCAGACTCCGGAGATGAAAGAGAGAACAACGGCATTGTTATTCCCGGCGTACAGATGTTTATTCCCCCCATTCCCACTGCTGTCTCGTGGTGACGGCATAAATAGGACGTGTCTCCTCACCGTCTCCGAGAGCTTTTGTGCTTGGGGACAGCAGGCTATTACGACGTCTTGCAGCGGGACAGTAATAACCGCCCGCGGGGGAAGAGGCGGGCTGTGGGGGGGTGGGCGCTCGCTCTGGACGGGCCTGGGGCGGGGGCCTCCCTGCGCCTAGGGTTCAAGACCCAGGGTGGGGCCATGGCAGCGAGGGGCGGGGACCTGCAGGGTCACGGGGTCAGCAGGTCGTCACCAAGCTACCTGGACCGTCGCCTGTCCGTGGACACAGGAAAGATTTGACGGCATCAAACAGACACAGAAGGTATTTAAAAAGCCTTGTAGCAAATCGGGAAGAGAAGGAAATGTTCTCAGCGGACGAAGGCCGGCCTCTGGGGCTACCTCCGGGGCTGTCTGGAGCGTGGCCAGCGGGGGACCAAGGGGCCAGTGCCGGAGGACTAGACACAAGGGCCCTCGGTGGGCGGGACGCTGAGTACGGGAGATAGGCTCAGCCCGAGTCTGGGTCTACAAGGCTCCTGGATTTAAGACAATATACACAGATCCACTGGGTTTGAGGTACTGACAGCAGAAAGGAGGAAAGGAATGACAAGAAACCCCATTTACAATAGACATGGAAGCGTGAGCCCCACCAGAATGACTGTAAGGCATGGAAGTCACTCCCAGAAGCCCAGTGGCCTGCCCTGCGGGGTTAAAATGTGTGTACACGCAGCACCAACCACGTCCGTGGGATGGAAGGGACGATGTCATACTGGGGACAATTTCCCTACATTCAGCTGCAGATTCAAATCCGACAAAAATCCGACGGGGAAAGGAGTATGTGCGTGACAGAGACAGAGAGTCGGGGGAGATCGACTTCCCCAGCTGCATCTGAAATAGGTGTAGAAGGTACAAAAAAGCCCAGAGTGGGGCAGACGTCTGCTAGGAGCAGGCAGGAGGGCTGGTTCCAAGACGGCACGGCTGGGCAGGGGTGGGGTGGGGGCGGCAGGCTCGCGGAGCGGGGAGCAGGGGAAGGGGCCATGCGTACGCACCTGCCCACAGAGACCCTGCGTGGGTGACCCAGGGAGGGGGCCCTGCAGCTCGTCAGGGAAATCCAGCTTCTTTGAAACTGATGCCCACATGGAGGAAGTTAAATTTGTCTCTGCTTCACACGCAAGTCAACTCCAGGCGGATGATGACGGGAAGAGAAAAACTACAAAACATTTAGGGACAATGTAGAAAACCATCTTAATGACCCCATGATAGGAAAAGATTTCTTAAACAAGATCCCATAAAGCGTTAGACATAAGTGAAAAGGTTGACAAAATTTTCTACATTGAAACAATTTGGGGACGCCTGGGTGGCTCAGTGGGTGAAGCCTCTGCCTTTGGCTCAGATCATGGTCTCAGGGTCCGGGGATCGAGCCCCACGTCGGGCTCCCTGCTCAGCGGGAAGTGGGCTTCTCCCTCTGCCTCTGCCTCTCTCTGTCCCTGTCTCTGTCTTTCAGGAATAAATAATAAGTAATCTTTAAAAAAAAAAAAAAGAGCATTTTTTTCAGCAGAAGATACTGCAGAACGAAGACAAAACTGACATAGAAAGTGACAAGCCAGAACCAGAATGTGAGGCCCTGCGGATCGGGAAGAAAAGGACGACTCTGTAGCCAATGGGCAAAAGCCCTGAACAGAGTTGCTCTCAGCGAGGGCGAAAGCACGGGGCCCGCAGACATGACCGACCAGATGTCCCGCTGGGCGGCAGGGTGTAGACGGCCGCAGCCCCTGCCCAGCCCGTAGAGTGCCGGGGTGCAGGCGGCAGGCTGCTGGTGGGGTCTAGAGTGTGCATGGGAACCCCGCACGTCCACTCAGCTCTGCTCGTGCCCACAAGCCTTGGCAGCGACCCGGGTGTCCGCCAGCAGCTCATTAGTGAACAGGAGCTGTGAACCCGGGCAGCGGCTGCCGCCCGCACTGACAATGGGCTTTAGGAAGACAGTGTTTGGCGAAAGCAGGAAGTCACAGAATCACGTATGAAGAGTGATTCCCTCTATAGAGACGTCAAAAGCAAGCAGAATCCTGAAATATTTTATTTAGAAGCTGAATGTACACATGTAAAACCCTAAAAGAAAGTGGGGACCCAGGCACTCCAGTTCTGGGTGTGCGTCCGCTAGAGCTGAAGGCAGGGGCTCGACGAGCTGTGTGCACGCCCGTGCTCCCGGCAGCTCGACTCACGCTGACCAAGACAGGGAAGCCAGGAGGAGTCGACAGTGTGGTCTGTGTGTCCACAGGCCAGACCTCGTCGACGAAGGGTGTTCCGGCTCCGGCTCGCACGCGGGAGGGCCTCGAGGACACTGCGCTGTTTGGAATAAGCCGGTCACTACAGGACAAATATGGCCTGAGGCCCTCACATGACCGACCGGAGCCATCACGCTCTCGGGGACAGAGAGAGGGTGGTGGGCGCCGGGCCCGGGGGAGGAGCAGGGGCGTCCGTGGGAACTGCGTGTCAGTTTGGGAAGGGGAGAGGTTCTAGAGGTGGGGGGCGGCCGTGCGAGCCTATAGGTGCGGTCACAAACAGCTCAGGCGCACGCTCCGTGTTGCGTGATTTTACCACAAGTTTTCAGATTGAAGAAAAAAGAAAGTGGGGCAACGGTGGTTAGAAAAACAGGTGGAGGGAGGGCCGCATCCTCTCTCTGATCCCGGATGTTGGCTCGTAGTTCCCTGAAAGCACGTGCCTTTACGCCCCGCCTGCGACGGGACATTTCACGACACAGAAACGGAAGAAGCCGGGAGCTCACCGTCGCCCTGCGGGCCGCTGCTCGTGAGACGCGCTGCCCGTGAATTCTCCGGGGAAGAAGCTCCGTGCCCGAGAGGAGCCCAGGCCGCCTCCTGCCGAGCTGGACCCTGGCGCCCGGTGTCTGGAGACAGCGCTCCCCGTGGTCCTGGGGCGCGACCACAGCCTCAGCACCCGCCTGCGGACCTGCTGTCTTAGAAGTGGGAAATCTGCCAGTTTCTCAGCTTTTCACTCGACGGGATGTTTCTCGGAGGAGGTGAGGGCGTCTGCCTCACCCGCCTGAGATGGGGGCGGCGCCCTGATGGTTTGGAAGTGGCTGGAGGCTCCGGCTCTGGGGGCTCCGGTGATCCATGTGGCAGCTGTTTGTGGTTCTTCCACTAACGTCCCCGGCGGGCTGCCCACTAGCGCACGGAGCTCGTTCTCCTCTCTGAGATCTGCGGGTGAGGGAGAACATGGGCCCACGAGGCCCCAGGAAATCAGTGCTCAGCAGAGTTGAGGGTCTTCCGCCCTCACCTGTTTCATTAACAGATATTTTAAAGGGCCTGGGGGCTCCTGGATGGCTCAGTCAGGTAGGCGTCCGAGTCTTGATTTCGGTTCAGGTCGTGATCTCAGGGTCATGAGTTCAAGTCCTGGGTTGGGCTCCCTGGAGCCTACTTTAAAACCAGAGGGCTGTGGACAGACAGATATTTTAAAAGGCAAGCACACCAACTCGCCCCTCCAACTTATGATGGGCTCTTTCCTGTTAGGTTTTCAAGTATACCCCATCCCCTTCTCATTAGACAGTAGCCACGTTCCCGGGAGCAAAGAGGGCCGCTGCAGAGAGTAACGATTGCATTTTCTTCATCTCAGAGAATTTCATTTCCTATCCCAGGGCAATGGGTCTGTAAAGGAATCCCACCTCCAAGACTCACTGCTGAGCCAGGGAGCCTCCCCCCGGGGGGCAGGCTGGGGCAAGCCTCGGGGGGGCGGGGTGGAGGGCCAGTCCTGCTTGGGGATCTGGGGCCGGGACAGCAGGCAGTATGGGGGGCTGGCTGGAGCCCCAGTGACTCGAGCCCCTTCCCGTCAGGTGAGGACGGCTAATCCATCGCACCCGGCGGGGCCCGCGGGTGCGCATGCCCTTCGAACTGCTGCGCAACTGAGCGAGGCCTCCGGCCTCTGGCCTGAGGCTACCCTGTCTGCTGTTCCCTCACAAACCCCCCAGAGCCTGTTATCCGCGGTCCCCAGGCCAGTGTGACTCGAGTGCAGGGAGGAACAGGGCGGGGTGGGGTGGTGGGGCGGGCAGAGCTGCTGGGAGCCGGCCAGGGCGGTGGCCATGGTTCAGGAAACAGTTACTTGCGTCTCACCCAAACCTAATGAACCGAGCCCGGGGTTCCGTGGCCTTCCGCGTGCCTCCTGGGTGTGTGAGCTGTCGCTCGTTCGCTGGCATCGTCTCCCTGGACATCCCTGGCCCATCCGAGACCATGAGCCCAGCCCACAGTGCGCGTACGCCTCCCCTGCCACAACAGCCTCCTGGATATCCCAGGGCTTCCCCTGGTAAGAGCACACCTAGCCCTGACTGCGTCTGTGGGCCCTCCCCAACTCAGCCCTGCGCACCCGCCGCAGCCGCCCGGACCCGCCTGTTCTCCGCATTTGGCCACGTGGCCGGTTCTGAGGACAGGCCTCGGGGCCACGGAGAAGCAAGCTCTGGGCAGCATCACCCCTGTCCACAGCTGCTTGGTCCCCATGTGGGTCACCTCTCTCCTCCCGTCTGCCACCACGGGCCCCCAATGCCAGTGGCCTTCACCAAGTTGGGATGTGCAGCCCGCCACCGTGGATGCCAGGCAGAGCCGACCAGGGGGAGATGAGGTGCGCACAAACAGAGTGGCGGCCACGGCTCCCTTCCTCAGTGGATGTGGGGGGGTCAGAGGGGCTCCGGGACTTGGGAGTCAGGGAGCGTCCAATCTGGGGCACCCCTCTGCAAGTAGCAGAGGCACTTGCTGGTGAGGGACAGGCAGCAGCTGAGGTGCCGTCTGACGGTCCGTCCGCCCGCAGCATGGGTGTCCTGCTGCGTCCCCCTCCGTGGGCTCACACCCTGCTCCTGAGACGGCCTCGGGGCCTGAGCCCTCGGTTTGTGGACACAAGATGTCATTGCTGGGCCGGAGCGTTGCTGGAGCCAGGGAGGCTGATTCCCCACTGGAGGGTCTGCAGTCCTTTTCCCCGAACTCCTGTGCACAAATTACGAGGTCTGTGACATGACCTTGGGTTGGGGACGGCCACCGCTGTAAGTAGTGTGGAATTACTTAGTGCGGACCTGAAGATGTCGGGTGGGGGAGGGGTTAGAGGAGGGGCGGGCGCTGCCAGGGCGAAGCACTCCGTTTCCATCGCCCGTTTCTGGCGGGGCTGCTTCTGCAGGGGAAGGCTGCCCATGAAACCCGGGCTAAGGTTGGACGGGGCTCCGGAGACCCGGGAGGTGCGCTTGTACGGTGAGGACGTCCCACACCGCGGGACGAGAAAGCGCGGCTTGTCTTCCTGAGATCCAGGGTTAGCTGGACACCAACCATTTCAGGCCACCCACCCGGCGGCCCTAAGGGTCAGTGTCAAACCTCTGCCTCCATTAACCCGCAGGTGAGGCTCGGGGAGGCTGGGCTTGCGGCAGGGCACGGGGTCCCTGGCTGGGCAACTCCCCTGTGAACCCACAAGGAGGAGAGGGCGGGCCTGGAAACTTCTGGGCCTGGCTGGGCCCCTGAGAGTGTCACCTGGACCGCACCAAGCCACATGCGGTGTTTCTGACACTGAGAAGTGGGCGCACACAGACCTGTGCGTGGACGTGAGCTTGAGGCCAGGCAGCCCGATCCCTCCCCTCAGAGCTGGTGTCAGGAGGAGCTACGGTCCTGGGGAAGCCTGTCGCCTTCCTTCGGATAAGTGCCTGCACACAGCTGAGTCCCACAACACGGAGGCAGAGCCACAGCCCTCCTCATCCAACCCCCACTGCCTGTGACACCATGGGCACACGTGGCACGGGAGGGGCGCTTGGGGACCTTAAGACGAGAGACGATCCTGGCCCCGTGGTGGCCCGACATGGCCCCAGGGCCTTTGCAAGAGAAAAGGGGCAGGAAGACCCCGGATGTGCCAAGGGAACAGAGGTCAGCGCCAAGTGAGGGAGGGGCTCCACAGGGACTGTGGTCTCCAGAAGCAGGGAAAGGCCAGGCACTGTCTCCCTTGGGGCCTGCAGAGGAGGCAGAGCTGCCTGCACCTTGACAGTGGCCCAGGGGGCCAAGTTGGACATCTGACCCTCAGAACCAGAGCTGACAGCCATATTGTTGTAAGTTCATGGTCATCTGGCTGCTTGGCTTCATGTCAGAGGCTTGCTCAGGAGCCGTGGCCCCATGGATGATGAGATGCCATGTGTCTGGCCCACCTGTGGCTCCGGGGGTCCCCTGGGGTCTCCAATGCTGGGGGGCTGCCAGAGCCTGGGAGGGGCTCCTCTCTTGGCTTCTTCCGAGGCCCTCTGCAAAGACGGAGTTCAAAGTTGGGTTGGCAGGACCCACAGGGACTCGTGGGTTGGGCAGCCATTTCCAGAACAGACTGTACAGGCCTTCGCCCTTCCAGTGTCCTTGAAGCCTGTGTCCAGTATCCATCTGTCCATCTCTGTCTGCCTTCTGCTCTCGGGAACCTCGATTCCAAACAGGAAAACAGGGGCGCCTGGGGGGCTCAGTCAGCTAAGGGTCTGACTCCTGATTTCAGCTCTGGTCATGATCTCGGGGTGGTGAGATCGAGCCCTGGGTCGGGCTCTCTGCTGGGTGGCGGAGGCCTTGAGAGTCTCCCTCTCTACCCCTCCCCCACCCTCCCTGGTACACGCCCTCCCTCCCTCCCTCTCTCTAGAAAACAAAACAAAACAAAAAACGCCAGAAAACATGTCCTGATTATTTCGGAAAAGATGAGACCCTCCCGGGGCGGAACTGTCAGGAAAGATTCCCCGTGTGGAGGGAGGGCCGCGTCCTTCGGCTGGAGGAAGGGGTTCTGCTCAAACCAGGCTCCAGAGCTGCAGGACACGGAGGGAAGGCTGGAGCCGCCAGTGGGTTTCACCCCCAACCTGGGCGCAGAGGCGGATGTGAGTGTGTGTGCGACAAAGTGGGGAGCAAAAGCCGGCCCTCCTACAAGCCTGCATCGGTCCTGGCCAGCATGACCCCACTTCGGAACCCCCACCCTGTGCCACGAATCCCCAGGCCAGCAGCCCCTCACGCACGCTGTGAGCATATGTGTGCATGTCCATGTGTGTCGGCCTTTTCTCCAAGGGCAGCTTCCCAAACACAGCTCAGGACACAGGCAGACATCCTGGAACTCAGAAGGCTGGCAGCGGTTGACCCCTGCCGCCCCCCACGGAACGCCCGGTCCGTGTGTGCTGGGGACGGAGCGCCCGTCCTCCCCACTCTGAGGATGCCGCTGTGTCCACCCTGGCAAGGAAGGGAGTTTCCAGTAGTGGGTTCTGGGGCCGCCCCTGGGCTCCTGACGTCCCAGCTGCCCCGCGGGCATGCAGCTCCGCCCATGTCTTTGGGCACAAAGGTCGGGTCCCCTTAGCATTGGAAGCGGGGGGTCTCTGGTCGCAGGGAGAAGGGGTGGCCCTGGGCTGCCGGGTGGCAGTCTGCGCTGGGTGACCTGGCCCCAAGGACCCACAGGCCTGTCCATGTAGTGTTACCCCTGCGCTTCCTGGACCCCACAGGGCCCCAACCAGAGGATGAGTGGGAGATCTCTGTGCAGCGCGGGCTGCACACCCCCCACCTGGTCCTGCCGTGGCCGTGGGAGCCCACAGCATGGCCAGTGTCCTCCCCACAACCCCTGCCCCCACCTGGCCAAGGGGTCAGCCGCACGGGGTAGGACGAATGCTTCCGCTCCAAAAGGGGGCATTTCGGGCACTGGAGACCAGGATTCCACTGGTGGGGGGGGGCAGTGTCCTGGGCTCTCTCTACTTGTTTTTAAAGTCTATTTATTTATAATTTCTACACCCAACACGGGGCTCAAACTCACAACCCTGAGTTCAAGAGTCACACAACCTAGCCAAGCAGGCGCCCCTCCTGGTGTCTCCTAAAGGCGTTCACCCCCAAACAGCAGGGCTCACGAGTGCCTGACACCCCAACAGAGGCGCTTCCGGAAAACCGGCAGCCGCGTGTCCCGAGGGCCTCAGCCAGTGCTACTGGGACCAAGAGGGGGGCCTAGCCCCCAGACCTGTGTCCATGAGAGCTGGGGGGCCTTAGGAGAGAGGACAGCCCCCCCAGGACAGAGGCTTGAGGGGGCCGGGGACACCCCCCGACCGCCTGGCCATCTCCACGGCAGCTAGAGAAGAAGGGGCTGCTGGAGTCGGGGTGGCCCCCAGTGGTCCCTGCGGCACCCAGGCTCTAGGCGCAGAGGCAGAAAGTAGTTTCCCAGGATAGGGGTTTGCAGGTAGCCAGCAGGAAAGTGCATGTCTAAAGGAGTGGCCTGACCACGTACCCCACACTCTGAGCCAGAGGAGGGCAGGTGACAGCCACAGGGTCTGGTGGGGTGGAAGGCTAAGGCAGGACTCGGGACTGGGGCAGCGGACCGTGGGGCTGGCGGGGCCTTCCGATCTCAGAGCCACGATCCGCAAGCCAGTGCCTGGCAAGTCCCAGGGAGGCATAGGCCCTCGGGGTCAGGGGAAAGGGGGGCGGGGACCCCGCAGAGGACAGAGCAAGAGTCACAGCCTGGGTGGGGGTGTCCCCGGCCAGGCCCCTGCAGGGTGGCCACTAAGCCGGCGTTCCGCTGTCAGCCAGGGGAAAAGTGTGTTTGCCGAGGCCTGGCTTCGATGCTGCCGGCAAGTGGGGCTGGCTCTGGCCCCGTCGTGGAGGAGGGCGGGGAGACCCAGCTGAGGGCGGCCGCGTTGCCACACAGTGAGGCCGGCCCCCACCCTGGTCACAGAGGAGCTGCGCCGACCCTGTCCTGCGTGGCCGGCCTCCTCCAACCGCTGGCCCCGGGTGGGCAGCCTGGGCTGCGGCAGGTGAGGTGGCTTCTCAGGCTGGTGGCCGAGGGGCTGGCGGAGGGCCTTGCTCTGTGTCTAGGGCACCCGTGTCTCAATGTCGCCGGGTCTGTGGGTGGGCAGGCCCGGCACTGCCAGAGGCTCGAGCACTCCCTGCCTCCGTGATCTGTGAGCTGTGGGGAAGCAAGGCCACTCGGGCCCACCGGGCGGGGCAGGGGCATCCCTCAGGGGTCCCCCGCGCCCACCAGCCGTCGCTGTCCCGTGCTGAGGGTCTTGGGGAGCTGCCTCGCCTGCGACCGCACAAGCAGGACTCAACGGCAAACGTCACCCTGTGTGCAGAGGGCCCGCTGGAGCGCGGAGCCGCTAATGAGGCTGGTGAGAGTGTGGCCTCGCGTCATTAGCTCCGCGGGCTGAGTCTGCCAGGGAGGAGCGATGAAGGAGATTGCTTTTTTTAATTACTCCGTTAATTGATATAAAACTAAAAGGGCTCAGATTAGTCGCATGCAATTAGCAAATTAATTCTCGGCAATTACAGACTTAATAACGGAGCGGCTTGGTGGTCACATGTTGGGCTCTGCGGCTTATTGGTGGCATTTCTCTGAGAGAGATTTACAGAGAGGCCTGACAGGCGACAGCTCCTGCTCCCCGGGACATGCCGCGGCTCCTGTGCCAGCCCGGGTGGAGGCAAGGCCTGTGGGATAGGGGTGGGGGACGCTGCGGCCGTGGTCTGCTTCGGGGCTCCGCCTCTGCCCCCGTCCACCACCCACAACTCCGCCCGAAGGCAAAAGGCCTGGGGGTCTCAGACCAGGTGGCTGCTGGGCAAGGGGGCGCTCAGTGCGTGCCCGTGTGTGGGCAGGGCCGGGGCAGCTCGGACACCCCGTGCCCAGGTGACCACCTGCCAGGTGTAACAAGCTCGGGCAGCCGTCCCCAGGGTACGGGTGACAAAGGCACCTTGCCTGCAGAGGTCATGATGCCGGGGGTGGACCTCGGGGCCTCCATCTTGCTGTCTGGGAAACGGAATAGAGCCCCCGCCCCCGGCTGTGTGAGTGCTGACATGGGGGTTGGGGTCCGCTCAGCTTCTTGTGTGAGCTGGCCACGCCCCGGTCACTAGAGGCCCTCCTCCGTCCCCCGGCCCTGCCCCCTCCTGCAGAAACAGCCACCCCCACCCCCATGCCCACGGCCACGCCCACGTGCTCTGCTTCCGCTCCCCCAGCAGCTGGCCCAAGCTCCGTGAACAGGAATTCGGACAACCTTCTGGGCTCCTCGCCGTCCACGGGCTGTTGGGCTCTCGGCAGAGGTGTCCCCTGTCCCAGCAAGCCTTCCCTGACCGTGTTCCCCTGCCAGGCCGAGTGGGCCTGTGACCCTCCACGAGGCTGCGCACACCCTAGGCGGGGTCGGTCAGCACCTCGGCGGGCCCCACGCAGCTGCCGGGAGCCCCTTGCTCTCCATGCGCAGGGCCTCACTGGGGGAGCAGATGGGACCCCAGCACCAGCCAGATTGCCCCCAGACCCCCAGGGCAGGGAGTAGCCTGTGGAGAGCCTAGCGGCCTATTCTAGGACCCCGCCGTGGGGGGCACTGGTGTCCTATAGAAGGACTGAAAACAGCAGAAAGGGCCCTAGAGGCACAGCCCCTGGGCGGAAGCCCCTGCAGCGGCCCAGCCAGAGCCTGGGCCCCGAGATCCCTTTCCCTGCGGAAGCTACGCTGCGCCCACCCCCAAGTCTGGCGGAACACGGCCCTGCTGACAGGGCTGCGTGTGGGAGCCCCAAGCAGACCCGTCCGCGACGTCAGGGCTGTGGACATGATGAGCATCCCTTTCCGTCAGGACGTGCTCTGTGCGGTGGCTTTCCCTCTGGGTGGCTGTCCCCCCCCAGCCACCTCTGCGTCTGTGCTGTCTGGTGACAGGGGCTCCCTCGGGCATCAGGGGCATAGCCCGTCTTTGGGCCTGGAGCCCTGGCACCTGGTGGATGCAGAGCTCAGCCCCAGGCAGGCAGGCGACCCCTGTGCCAGGCCGCACCAACCGGCCAGACTCAAAGCCTTCCTGGAGGAGCAGTGCCCGGACGGGACCCGAGTCCCCTCCCTCCAGGAGGCAGGAGGCTGATCCGGGCAGCGTCTCTTTCTGCAACACTGACCAGGTTCCAGGGGAGGGGGCTTGGCGTCCTGCGTTCCTGGATACACCACCCCTCAGAGCCCCCTCCCTGCTCCTTCCTCCGAAGCACCGGCTGGATTGCACGGTCGCTGACTTGCTTCCCCTGCGGCCCGTGAGAACCGGTGAGGGGATCGTCCTCACCTGCCTCAGCCGCACACACACATTGAACTAAGCCTTTAGTAAACAGCACTGTCCCCTCAGAGAGCTTGCCTCCGGCCGGGTGTCCTATGAAGGCCTCATCTCTGCCCTCCGGGGAGTCGGCACACCCAAGTGCTTGCCCCGTGTGTGGTCCAGTGGACCCCGCGTAGGTGCACCCCATGCCCTTGGCCAGCACACCTCTCATGTACCCAATTCTGCTGTCACCAGGAGGGAGTGTCTTCTTCTGAATTATCCGCACCGGGACAGTGATCAACTCTGATCAGATTCCTTGCCTCTTGGTCATGGCAAAGGCAGTGGTGGCCAGGGAAAGAGAGGGGTGTCTGGCCAAGGCTCTGCATCTCCTCTTCTGGGTGCCGGTTCTCACCTGGAGGCCGGGGTGGCTGGGGGCATCTGCTGTCCCCATGTAGCCAGAGACAGTCCCTGACAGTGGCCAGAAGTCAGCAAGAGAGGCTAAGAGACTGTCTGCACCACGGGAGGCTCAGCATCAAGGACGTGGCCCCACGTGTCCCTGGTCCCACAATGGAGTCCCTGTGTCCCCCTAGCACTGGGGTCCCAGTCCAGGGCTCCCACTGAAACTCGGTGTGGTCCCATCAACAGAATTCTGCTGGGTCTGTCCGCTTGGGAGGGGACTTCATGCGGCTCACCTGGTTTGCAGTTCCTTGAGTCCCACGGCTCGACAGCAACTCTGTTGTGCCCAAGACAAGAACCCAGACTTCCTGAACCCCACGCCCGGGTCTCCCAGACCCACTTTCCCTTCTGTGGGTATTCAACTTTTAAGAAGTTTGTTAGCAGGGTGCCTGGGTGGCTCAGTGAGTTGGGCCTCTGCCTTCGGCGTAGGTCATGATCTCAGGGTCCTGGGATCGAGCCCCACATCAGGCTCCCTGCTTGGCTGGAGGCCTGCTTCTCCCTCTCCCACTCCCCCTGCTTGTGCTCCTTCTCTCACTGTCCTTCTCTCTGTCAAATAAAGAAATAAAATCTTTTAAATAAATAAATAAGTTCATTATAGACAAGGGCACTTGGCTCAAATGATCAGAGTAGGCGGGGGCCCATGTGTGCCAGGGGTCTAGAAGGCCAGAAGATGACCCAGAATGAATGGCTCTAGCCCTCCTCTAGAATGCCACACGGGAACCCACTTCCTGCACC
Source organism: Mellivora capensis (assembly GCA_004024625.1). Taxonomy (NCBI): domain Eukaryota; kingdom Metazoa; phylum Chordata; class Mammalia; order Carnivora; family Mustelidae; genus Mellivora; species Mellivora capensis. The sequence goes on from PISX010001082.1 coordinate 44,260, forward strand.
CCTCTTCTGTGAGGCCCCATGTTGGCTGTCTCTTGTGACTTTGGACAACAGGAGGGCCCCTCACCTTCCTACCCGGAGGCCTGGGGTGTAGCCTGGGGCACCCCACGGTCAGGGTGGGTGGGCTCCGGAGGGGAGGCTGGAGCTGGAGGGGCAGGCAGGGTTCTCAGAGGATGGCTCCCCAGGCTCCATCCATGGGCAGCTTATTCTGGGAGTGGGTTTCCAAGCCATAATTATTTATGACAAACTCCTCGTTGACTTGGAGCGGGACTGGGATGGCGCCCATCTCCCCTTGTTGTTACCATGGAAACAAAGGCGCAGGATGGGGGCACCAAGTGACTTCTCCCCCTCCCCGGGGGAGGCGGCTGTCCGATTCCTTCTTGCCCAGACCAGCAGAGAGGGCCCCTCCCACCAGGCCAGGACTGCTGTGCTCTGGCCTCAAAAATGGGCCACCAGCATGTCCTCACCTGAGGTCGGTGTGTCCCATGGCCTCTTGGCCCTTCCCTCCAGCAGCAAATGTTCCCTCTATAGAGTCCAGGGCAAGGGCAGCTTCTCCGTATCTGTCTAGGCCAGTGGTCAGGCTCCCTCCAGAAGCGCAGGGCCCAGACAGCCACCTGCTGGCCCCAGCCCTTTCCTACTCATCGCACCCCGCACTCGGCTCACCTGGCCCTGAACCCCGCTGACCTCAGCCTCTGAGATCTCACACACCTGAGGACCAGGAGCCCAGGCTTCCCTCCTGCACAGCGAAAGAGAAGAGAAGAGGTTAGTAATGAGAAAGGGATTGGGATCTTTTGTTCTCTTTGTCCTGAGAGTACACGAAAGGGAGCAGGACAGAGGAGCTCACTGCCACCAGCTCCGGTCCCAGCCGGGCCCGACGGAAACAACAGCCACAGGCTGTGGGCACTGGGGAGGGTACCAGAGTCACAGTCCTGGCAGGGAGACAGAGAGACAGACAGACACACCTTCCACTTTGTCCATGAGAGGCAGGTGCTCCGGGCCCAACCCCCCCGCCCCCCACCACAGGGCCAGGGTCCCTGCAGGCTCGCAGAAGGAGCTGGCTGTCAGGATCCCCCTTTCTCTGGTGGCTCCTGAGGGCACGGGCCCAGAGTAAGCAGCTCAGAACCCTCCCCCTCTGCCAGAGGGACCACCCTGCCATCAGGATGAGGAGCCTACTCCCACGTAGCTCATCCCCCATGCCCATGTTGTCCTGGCCCCCCTCCCCACACATCCCAGCCCCGTGGCAACCCTACTTGGGCAACTCAGTCAGGCAGAACTATGCAGGATGCCTGGAACCCAGCAGGGCCTCCTGATGTTTGGGGCCAATGGACACATGAGCGTGGCCAGCGTCTTTATCTGGAGACACCCCGGACCAGAGGGCAGGTGAGGACCAGTAAGCTTGGAGGGTAGAGCACACTGAGGGTGGCCCCAAACAGGGCTGTCCATGTCCTGACCCTTGTGAAAGGGACTTTATTTGGAAAAAGAGTCTTTGCAAATGTAATTAAGTTAAGCTAAGGGGGACCATCCTGGATTTAGGGTGGATCCCAGCCCCAGTGACTGGTGAGCTCAGCAGAGGGAGATCTGAGACACACAGACTCCATGCAAAGGAGGAATCTGAGGGCCGTCTACAAGCCCAGGACGCCAAGCCCGCCAGAAGCCTGGAGCAGAACGCCCATCAGAGCCCCAGAAGGAACCGTGACCCGGGGTTGCTGACTTCTCGTCTACCAGAACCGAGAAGAAATCTCTGCTGCTTTAAACCTCCCACTTGTGGTCTTTTGTTACAGCAGCCGCGGTAAACTAGAGCAGGGGCTGGGTGTGCAGGGGTAGAGATCCCGTCCGTCCGCCTTTCCCCAGCCTGCCCCCCTTCGGTGTGCATGGCCACTCACAGAGCTTGGATGCTGGGCAATGTCATACATTCCCTAAGAACACAGGTGGACCCGTGGTTAGGTGTCGCTTCTCTCCCTCTGAGAGTTACCACCACTGTGAGCCGTTCACAAAATGCGGCGAATGCCAGGTATGACTTCAGGCACACACGTCATTAGTCTGTCGGCCACAGGCAAGGTTTCTTACACAGCCGGTTCCCTCCAGCTGGTGCAAGGGGACACGTGGGAAATGAACCACCACTTCCCTGTAATGATACCTACACTTGGCAAAGTGCCCAACTCCGTGGAGATCCAAACAATTTACGGTGTGTTTACTTTCCTCTTTGTACATTTAAGTTGAATTCTTCCGGCATCCAGGCACGCTAGATCCCAAGAAGGAAACCAGAAAGCCATCCTTTTCATTCAGCCAGTGAGTGTTTATTGGCCCCTGCAGTTGCCCACACTGCAGCGGCTTGGTGCTGCGGCAGGGAACGTGACAGGACCTGGCTGTGGGAACAGGCAGAAGCAGGTTTCTGACCGGGAAAGGGCCAACAGCGCAGAGCAGGTAGCACCCAAGGGCCCTCGGTGAGGCCTCAGCTGGGGCGTGATGTCCCTCCTTCCAGGCTGGGACTGACACACAGGAGTGATGACGGTGGGAAGTCGGAGCTAGAGCCCTGGTTTCCTCATGAGTCAGGGGAGGCTTTGAGGGGGTTCTCTGGCCTTAGAAAAGTTATGCCAACCCCCGCCCCCATCCCCAATCCTGGGGCCCCCAAGGAATCAGAAGACCCATGCCTGGGTGTGAGGACACCCGAGACGGGTGGAGCCGCTGTCCGAGGTGCTGAACACGCCTCCCAGAATCCCCGCCCTTTGCCCACCAGACCCTCCGCCAGCCCTGACACTGGTCTCTTGGGGACTCGCCCCTGCACAGCCACCTGGCTCCTGACAGGTGTGGTCACATGGGCATGGATTCCATTGCCATAAACTCGGAGGACATTCTCAAATGTCCTTGAAATGTACCCTGACATTTCGTTGTGCTTAATGAAACGAGAGATGAATGGCTAGCAGACTGATTGCTTGTTCACCTCTGTGTGTGCACATGTGTGTGCATGTGTGAACATGTGTGTGCACGTGTGGGGATGCGTGTAAGGGGGGGGTCTACCCACTTGGTGCTGCCGAGATGTTGAGCGAGCCGTTCCTGGTATGATCATGGGTGGTCCCACCTCAGCTTTCGGATGAGGGTTTACAGATCTCACTTGGGGGACATGATGCGACACTGAGTGGATCCCTTCTCGTCCCATATCTTTCGGCATATTCAGAACTGTCACACCTACCCAGACCTCAGAGCTGGCACCTCCTCTCCTCAGACGACCCTGACGAGTGTCCCGATGCATCAGGACAAGGGTCAAACAAGCCTGAAGGAGGAGGTTGGAGTGTCCACAACAGCAGGACCCCAGCCAATGGCTGCCACACCACAGCACGTCCTAGAAGCTCAGCACACGTCTACTGAGGGAGACATGGGAGACGTGAGACCTGGCTTGCTCCCTTTATGGTGCTGTGGATACACACGGAAGTCTCTGGAAACTGTAAATGCTGGGAAATGTCACAGCTGGTTGAAGTCTGAGTGGAGCAGATGCAGATGGAGCCCCCCCCACTACCTGGCCACCACCTCCTGGGCTGCAGCGGACGTCCCCTGGCCACCTCTACGTCTCTCTGCTTGAGGACGTGCTCCAGGGCTGCCAGCCAGGGACAGGCTTGCCATGACCGGAGGAGTCAGGGCAGGAGCACTGCGGCCCCCCCTACTCTGGTGGACACCTCGGCACCTTTCTCGCCCTCCTGCACCTCCAGATTCCTGGGATCACCCTCACAATGAACACATGTGCCTGCTCCTGAGCTCTTGGCCCCGGGGACCCAAGCCGAGGGGCAGGTCTCAGTATCAATGCTGAGAGGGACAACAGGCCTGGCTTCTGGGTAGAAAACGAGCCAGAGCAGGACTGCCTGTTGATCCCCTACTGATGCACTTGTGACAACAGAGCTTCTGGGGCAAAACAGCAAATAGGGTCAGTGCCTCCCGCTCAGCTCCGTACCCAGTTCTGATTCCTGAAGACACACTTGGTGCCTCATCCCTTAGATTTTATCCGGAAGCAACGTTATGTCCCAAAGCATCTTTGCTCCAGTTCCCAAGTCCCAGCCACCCTAAACAAAAATACCCCAAAGGTTATCATGGCATCTCGCATTGTCTGCCAAACAGGAGGAAGAGAAAAAGAAAAATCCTACTGGAAAGAGACATGGAAATTCACCCGAGTGTCAGCCCATTAATTACACAAAAATTATTAAACTATAGCTCTCTTGATTACTTTTCTATTTTTTAAGATTTTAGTTTTTTTAACTCTACGCCCAGTGTGGGGCTCAAACTCACAGCCCTGAGATCAAGAGTCACACTCTCCACTGGCTGAGCCAGGCAGGTGCCCCTCCACTTTTCTTTTTTTTTTTCTTTTAATAAAAAAGATTTGTTTTTTAAGAAAAAATTTAAAATTTCAATTAGAAAATTTTAAAAATTTAAATGAAAAAGACGATTTTTTACAGCAGTTTTACATTCATAGTTAATTACTTTTTAAAGGACTTTTGAAGATGGGTGTAGGTAAACTGAGTCAAGACCATCTGATTGGGTAAATCAAGGCAGAGAGTGTGTGTGGTGGGGTCATGGGGCTGGAAGCACAGAGCCCATCTGCCTATAAGGGCAATTAGAGATTTGGGGCAACTATTTTGACAGTTTGTGAGGCCCCCACCAATCCCCCATCTGCTGGAAACGCTGGTGAATCCTTGGTTGGCTGTGGTCTGCAGAGTGGCGCCCATGCGGGGTCAGCTGGATGAGAGGGTACCACTTGGCTCCCTCTTGAGCAACTGCCTCAGAGACCCCGGCTCTTCCTGACCACTAGGGCCCCAGGCACAAGAACAGAGCAGGACAGGAGTTGGAGCCAGGGGCCAGGACGCCCCTGATGAGCATCCCTTGATGCCTCCCCAACCTCCAGCTGTGGTCCTTCCATCCTTCTGTCTGGGGAAGGGATCATCAGGCCCCCACCCAGGATTCTGAGGACAGCCGAGCCATCTGGCGATGTGCATGGGAGTGCTGGTGAGCAATGGGGGTGAACGGTGTCACTCCTGGCTACAAAAGCCCACCTGGCCCTTTTGCAGCCCCCGGCTTGTCTCCCCTCCAGCCCTTCCAGCTCTTCCTGTCCGGCCCGCCCCCTGTTTGCTCCCCTTGGCAGCTTCCTTGCATCGGGAAGCCCTTGCAGAATTTCCTCCCCCTTGCTGAGTTCCAATGACCTGCGGGGCTCTGAGCCTGGTCTGCATGTCTGCATGGCCCTGTCCTCTCCCTAGTCTGCACCCCCACCCCATCAGGCCTGGACACCCCAAGATCTAAAAGGAAGAGGGAGATGGTGCACCCCCAGGGGCTGAGAGAAAGAAGACCCCTCAGGAAGGCACCTGAAGGGCTAAGTCAGGTGACTGAGGGCTGGTCTGTGCAGCAAGCTGGCGGAGGGGTAGAGCAGGATGTGAAATCGAGAGATTGAGGACAAGGGTGCCAAACTTGGACCTGGCTCCCCACATGTGTCAGAGCCCAGAATGATTCCTTCTAGAATTTCAGCCGCTTTGGAGTCAGGAACTTGGCCCACAATATCCCTCTATCACTCATGGCTCTGAAACTTGTAAAACACTTCGACATGTGAGGCTTCTGTGGGCCTTTCCATTAGCTGCGGAATTAGGGGTATAGTTACGAGTGATGTGTTATGTGCGGGTCCACCTGGGCAGGTCCAGATGAGGGTCTGCGGCCTGAGACTGGGAAGCTGAGAAGCACTGCTCAAGGGAGGTTCCTGGCTGGGCAGTGAGTTTGTGGCAAAGACCCAGGATGCAGCAGCTGGAACACATCTCCCCCATCCCCCGCCGCTGCCTGGCCCACCTCGGAGTCAAGACACCTCCCCCACAAAAGTTTCCGAACCTGCCTCAAGGTCCCCAGGTGACGAGCTCCAAAATGCCGGACCCGGTTGCTATCTGCTACGCTCCTGTCTGTGAGAAGGGGTTGGTGTGGCCGCCGCAGGACCTACTTTCGGACATCGGCAGTCCCAAGGTCACTGTCATGACATGCGTGCGATCTCATTAATACAGTTCCCTCTGACGTGGGTGTGTGGTGACTCGGGCAGCAGCTGGGGAGTTGACCTGCGCGCCCTCTCTCCATTGCGGTTACCGTACAAACCGAGTGGTACAAGGTAGAAGGGGCGACCCCGCCGTTCCCAGGAGTTCTGGAAGCCCCCACTTACCTGGAACCGACGGCCCAACCCAGCGCTCACGGCCACAAGGGTTCCATCAGCTGGGTCTCACTGATGGCGCAGATTTGAAGATAACAAGCATCGTTTTACAATGTGAACAGTGGTGTTGGCTGTTGGCTCCCGGGGCACTGAGCCAGCCCTGGCCCATATTGAGGGTACTCAGAGCCATGAGTCCCTGAAAGCATGAGTGTCCTTGCCTGAGGCCGGGGTTCTGGGAGGGTGGGCAGAGACTTTGTCTTTCAAAATCCTTCCTGAGGTATCAACTGTCAAATCAGAGATCAGAAGTAAAGATGCTCGAGAATCCAGTAATGTGCTCCTGAATCACATGCATTTAGGAGGAAATCGTAGCAGATGGAGCATTTATTGCCTTACTACCTTAAAACAACGATGCCCCTGTCGTTCTCATTCTTAGGGTGCAGACAAGTTGGCCCCCAGATAAATTCTGAGCCTTGAGTTAACTTATCAAAAGACATAAAGTCTAGAAACAAATGGGTCTAATGTTGAACTCAAGAAGCCAAAAGTAGAACCAGAGAACACACCCATAGAGGGTAGAAGGGAGAAAATAAGAGCAAAATGAAGTGTGCCGAGAGCAAAAAAGCACTGGAAAGACCAGCAAATCCCAGAAATGGTCCTCCAAGAAAACTGGTCAGACAGAAAAAAATGGAGGAGAGAGAGAGACTTTTTAAAATAGGATAGAAACATTGTGACAGTGTATGTTTGAAGACACGGCAGAAATTTTTTGAACCATAAATTCCACTGAGCACTTTTATGTCCATAAATGTGAAAATGTGGGTGAAATAAAGCATATCCAAAAGCCACAGCAAAACTGACTAAAATATGCAAAAGCAACGAACAAACCAATTACCACTGAAGAAATTACATCAGTACCTGAGCCTTTCCTCCCCCATCCCCCCTCCCGCTGCCCACACCTCTACACCCGAGATTTATAGGCAAGTTTTACTGAACATTCTAGGAATAGGAAATAACCATCTTTAGAAGGATTTCGTTGAAAAAGAATGAAATGATCCATCCAGATAAGTTCACGGGACTTGTGTTGTCTTGATATCAAAACAGGACAAGCACTAGAAGAAAATGCAAATTAAATCCATCAGTGTATAAAAACCAACACATCATGACCAAGAATGCAAGGCTGGTTTAATCTCAGGAATCCTTTGTTGTCAACCACATTAACGACAGAAAGGAGAACTGTGTGATCATCTCGACAGAGGTGAGAAAGTGTACAAGATCCACCATGCTCATCTGTGCTCAGGAAGCGAGCACACAATGGGGGGAAGGTACAGCAAGCATCATAAATTAATATGGAACTTTAGAAGATTCATCACACAAGTTAAAAAGGCCTGCTGTCACACTCCATTCACTTTGCATTGATAGTCCCAGCCAATGGAACAAGACCCCCCCCCCAAAAAAGATAACTAAGAATTGAGGGAAAAACAAATGGCCCTTATTTGCATAAAATACAATTGGACAGAAGCTCAGGGGACAATGCCGGTAAACTGTGAGAACTAATCTGAGCATTCAGCCATTCGCTAAGTGTAGGATTGGGCACCCACATCAATAAAATAAAACCCCAAGAGGGAATAAAACAGAAGAGAAGTTCCACTTGTGGCGGTGATGACCACTATGAGCAATCCGCCCTCAAGGACACATCATAGGCTTGGAGGAGGCCACTGATGAAGACCTGGTTAAACGCGGAGATGTCCTGTGTAAATAAAAGGAGAAATGGAACAGCACGAAGGTGTCCATACCCCACAGATTGCCTATAAATCCATGATGTTCCCAATCGAAACCCCAAGAGCCTCTAAAAGTGGGTAAATGGATGCCCCCAGCTGTGCTGAGATGCCCTCTTCCTTCCCCTACAACCAAGAAGCCCTGGACGCCAGGCAGCCAACAAGTGTGGGGAGACTGAAAGGAGGACCTGCCCAGAGACCTCGGGCGAGGAAAGGCAGGGCTGTCAGGTCGTGGGCGTCCTTACTGCTTCCCGCACAGCGTTGAGAGAACAGCACAAAGCTCTCACTCCCAAGCTGCCAGCAGGCGTGGACTGAAAAGCCTGTTCCCCCACCAGAGGGTCAAGGAAAGGGTGGTGTGAAAACAAAACACCTTTTGGCAACACTGGCCCCACTCTGCTCAAACAATAACGGGAAACCCCACTCCCGGGCCGTGCAATGTGGAATTTGGAGTCCAGACATAAGTCCATACATCTACCGCCTGCTGGCTTTCAGCAAGGACGTCAAGACCACTCAGTGGGGAAGGGTGGCCTCTTCAACTAGTGGTGCCGGGACAACCAGGCGTCCCCATGCAGAAGCCTGAAGTCACACCAGCACCTCCTGCCTCTACAGGTGAAGGGGACTCAAAATGGGTCAGAGACCGAGATGTACAGAGGTAAAGCAGTAACACTTCGAGACTGAAACATCGCTGTGAATTTTCATGACCTTGGACGTGACAATGGATTCTTGGATAAGACAGCAAAAGCACGACCAACAAAAGGAAAAATTAAACAGGCCTTCATCGAATTTAAAAACTCCCGTGCGTGAAGGAACACAACCAACGGAGGGAAGGAGCCTACAGACCGGGAGACATTCGTGAATCCTGCGCCTGAAAGAGAGTTTGTGTCCAGATACATAAAGAGCTCTTATAACTCAGCAACAAAAGACAACCCAGTTGCAATTCCTACCTCAAGAAACAAGAAAAAGAGGAGAAAAATAAGCCCAAAGCAAGAAAGAGGAAGGAAATGCTGAAGAGCAGAGCAGAGTTGACATAACTGAAGACGGGAAAGTCACGGGGAGACCCAGGAACAGCTGTTCCTCAAGAAAGGAGGGAGGGGGAGGGAGGGGGGAGGGAGGGGGAGGGAGGGAAAGAGAGTCAGTCAAGCTGACAAACGTCTAAAAGGTCTGATGAAGAGGAGAAGAAGGAGACCCGAGGTCCAGCATCGGGAATGGACGTGGGCGTCGGCACAGACAAGAGAGGAGTGCGCAGAGCTCTGTGCTCGCGGCCCACACTAGCTGCTTCCCCAGGCTCGGCGAGCATGAGAGAGAGAGCACGGGCAGTCCCAGGGCCGTCAGAGGGGAGCTGGTCAGTTGTAAGCCACTTGAAAAAAGATCTACAGAATTTTCACTAGAAAATTCTACCAAAAAAAAAGAGAATGAACACCAATTCAACACAATCTCTTTCAGAAAACAAAAGAAAAGGAACATTTCTCATTTTGTGAGCCAGTATTCCTCTGATTTGAAAAGCAAAGACAATACCTACCAACCAAAACAGAAGAAAATTACAAATCAATAGCTCTCGATAACTCGGATACAAAAATCATCAAGAAATTATTACTCGGTTGACTCCAACAACGCGTAAGAAGAACCATACCCCACGGCCAGGTGTGCTTTAGTCCGAGCAGGCGAAGCTGTTCTCACGTTTGGAAATCAGTCAGTATAACCCACCATGTAACAGCCCAAAGGAGAAGCAACACTATGATGATATCAATTGATAGAGAAAAAGCATTTGGTTCCCATGTATGTTCATGATTAAAAACTCTTGGCAAAGTCGAAATGGGGGGGTCCCTCCTTGCTGGTAAAGTGGACGGACAACGAGCACCACACTTGGCAGCGAGCCCGCAGGCCGCCCTCCAAGACCAGGAGAAGGCTAGCATGCCCAGCTCACCAGTCTCACTCGACAGGGCTCTGCAGAGTCGTCGTGGCAGATGGCTCTGTTTCCGTGTTGCCCACGGGCACAGGGGATGTTGTTCGGGAAATTTAGGAAACGGGGTTTTCCTGGGATGCTCACTCCCTCCCCCTCACTTCTCTGCCCCCCACCCCCCACAGGTCCATCAGGCATCAGCGTTGACCGCGAGTGCTCCCCTCCAGACCGTCTGCCGCCCCCTGGACAGGTGGGGTCTGGCGAAGAGGAAAACAGGCTCCCAGAGAAACGCAGCCCCACCCTCCTCCTGAAAGGACCCTTCTCTTCCAAGAAGAAACATGGTGGTCCACCTCGAGGCGGCCCTCCCTCAAGCCCAGTGCAAGGAAGCACCGGACGGGGGCTCGGCGGCCAGGCTGAGGTCCCAGCCCCGGATCCCTGCAGCTGCCCCTCCCTCGGCTGCCAGAAGGGCCTGCCCCGGGCCCTCCGCCGTTGAGTGGCTGTGCAACGTGCTTCCAGAAAGGCGGAGGGAAGCAAACCCTATGGCACGTGCCACCGCTTGGGGACACGGGACGGCAGGGGTCGTAGTTGAGCAATCTGGATTTTTGTCAGGTGGTGTTTCTTATAAGCGGATGCTCCCCCAGCAGCCGGCCCCTATTCCGAGGGTGCCTGTCGCACCTTCGGGAAGCCCTACTGGAGCGGCCACAACCACGGAACCGGCCGCATCGTCAGGTCCTGCAGCCACAACCTTGGTGTCTTTTAAGGTCAGAGGTCTCCGGCCAGGTGGAGGCAGCAAGAGCACACGACCCCCGATCAGCTCCTTTCTCCCGAGACCCTCGGCCCCTCACCCCAGGGCTTAGAATCCTCTGTCTCAGAGGGTTTGGGGCCGGCAGTAGTGGAGCCAGACCCCCAGACCTGCCTGCAAAGCCCCTGGGCTGGGGAGCCGTCCTTTCCCCCTCCCCTTCCCCCACAATTTCTCCTACTTCCAGGAAACCTGCTCCCCAGCTCCCTGCTGGGAGCAGCGGGGGGGTGGGGTGGGGGGGAACACAGCCTCATTGCGTGGTCTGGGGCCGGGGACTGAGAGCCTGGGGCTGGGGTCCAGCCAACACCCTGCTCCCTGCCCTCACCCGGTTCTGCAGGCGTCCCCCGCCCGCTGAACCTTCATTGGGAGCTGCAGCTCTGATTGGCCGCTGCCATTAATCACAGTGAATTCATTAGGCATTTCACAGGGGGCCTAGGTACCCAATTCAACATCAATTACTTTGAAATTCAGTGACAATGCCCATGGCATGGGGACAGAGCTCTGAGCTGTGTCCACCTCCTGGAGTTAATGACCAGAGGCCAAACTACGGGGCCTGGCTCCAGGTAGGAGTGACGTGACAGCAGGACTCGGGGCCAAAGTCAGTCCTGACCACCCCCTCCATGGGAGGGCAGCTGGCTGGGGTCCTGGGCAGCAGCCTGTGCTGTGCATGGCAGTGCCTGGTTCAGGTGGGCCCTGGGCAGGGAAAGGCCCAGGCCTGAGGCCCGTGCCTCGGAGCTCCTGCTACACTGGGGCGCTTGTTAGAAACTCAGATTCCGACATCCGGCCTGAGAATCTGCACCCCCACATGGGCTCCGGGGGCTCCTGGCACACTGGGCCAGAGAAGTCCTGCTCCAGGGGATTGGGCTCACAGCCTGGATCTGCTCTGCCCAAAGCCACCCCTGACAGGCACAGCCCCAGTGCGAGGAGGCGGCCATGGGCCCCGAGACCAACACTGTCAGGGATCACTGTGACCTGCCCGTGCAACTCTGGTCATCTCTCCTGGGGACGCGCCTGCCCAGCTCCCAGACCTGAGCCCTGACGCCTCGAGCTGGGCGGCTGCGGGAGCAGCCGGGGGCTGGGGGGGGTCTGAATCCGGACCGCGCCGCGTGCTGCTGCCGCATAATCCTGCAATCAAACCCCAGAGCCGCAACAACCTGGCAAATGGCATTTGCATAATTTGAAATTTGAGGAAAATCTCTAAATACTTTAATTTTGATAGAAACTGTTTCCACTGCTGACATGTGTCTACACCTATAATTTCAGTTGATAAATTGCTGTAATTTCTCCTCCATTTCATGTTCTTTCGAACATTAATTGTCAGTTGCAGGGTAAGAGACAACAGAAAAGAGGGAGCGAGCATAATGCCCGGGCGGGCACGGGCGCTCTCTGCGGGGTGATTATGCGGCTCACAGATGCGCGTGGAGGTCTGGGCTTGCACAGAGACGCTGTGCTAGGGGCCCCTCTCCCCAGCGGCGGTCCTAGCTGAACTGAGGTCCGAGCACCAGCAGCTGCCACCCCGACACGTGTGTGCACGCCCACGCCCACGCACGCCCACATGCATGCACACACGGCACGTGCACACACGCACACACACCCACATGCGCACACGTGCACACGCACACACACACACACACACACACTGGGCATGCATGTGTGTGCTACAGAAACTGTCTACATCCAGCCAGAGACACACTGGCTGGCCCAAACGGGGACATCAGTGGGCGGGGGACATGCATGGAAACAGTGGACAAGGGGTTTCATCCTCCACCCACATCCCCTGTGGGAGCCACACCTGCGTGCTGCTCGCCCAGCAGGTCCTGCCCAACTAAGATCTTTGAAGACCTGTGGGCCCAAGCTCTCCCTGTGAGTCTCCAGGACGGCCCCCAAGGAAGGCATGGAGTGGCTTCGTGCAGAGCTACACCCTCGGTGGGACCAGAGGCCCCTGCCTTCAGACCAAACTCTCTGGCAAGCCCCCAGGGTACACACACCAAAACCTCCCCAGGGGTCCCACTATCCTCACTCGGGCCTCGGCGTTGACTAAGAGGATAACGAGAGTCTGGTGGATACTCCCTGTGCAGGTGGTCCCTCCACCTTCAAGGTCCAGCCCACACCAACATGGTGTCTTACTGGGACACAAAACACTTTTCAGCTTTTCTTAGGGAAATAAAGAGCTGGTCGGGGCTGGTCTTGAACCTAGGCCATATCTGTTCATCCTAAAACCCCCCAGGATTTGGTCCCAGCCCTGTCCACCACCTTAGATGTGTTTTCGAGTCCTGTGTCCCTCCAGACCCCTTACCCAGCTAACGACCGTCCCCCTCCCAGCCCCAGGAGCTCTGTGCTGCCCCTGCCACAAGTCCCCTTCCCTGTTTAAACAAAGCCCACCCTTATGCGGGTGTCACATGGCGCTACCGAATTATTCTATTAATTTATTATTCACGATGAAAAATTATTCTAATAACATTTTCCATGCTATTAATATCCCAAAGATGAGCCGTTTAAAGGCCCTTCCTGCGGCCCTGCTCTCGGGGAGAGCTGGTCTATTTTTACCAAAGTGTAGTGAAATTAACACCCAGTCCCACATAATATGCTGCTTTCAGAGAGTCTGAGGGCTGCGGCCCCAGGAGGAGGCAGGAGCGTGGGCGCCTCCCTCTGCTGGCGGCTGTTGGGGGTGACCGCGTCCCGTCCCTGTCTGTGGAGAGCCGTCGAGGTCCCAGGGCCCCTTTCCTCACTGGGGTCTGGGCCCAGCCCACTGCTTCTCCGTCTCTCCGTGTCCAGTGACCCTCAGAGTCTGGCTCTGGGCAGCGGGTATGTGCAGCCCCCTCGAGTAGATGCGGACATCTGAGCGGGGTCCCTGGGTCAGGAGAGAAAGGGAGCTTCTCCCTGCTGAGATAACTGTGGGGCCCCCTGCCCCCTCCCTCTGACTGCCTTCTCAACGTGGGGGTCCTTGGCCTCACCCTACCATGCACAGCAGCCCACGGTGGGCTTGGGCCCAGCAGCCCAGGGAGGGCACCTTGGCAGCCATCCTGTCCGGTTCCCTCTGCGGGGCCCTTCAGAGACGTCTCTGTCCCTCAAACAACCAGGCCTGTGCACAGAGGTAACATCCACCCCTCTGCCCAGCCTTGGCGACTCCTCCATCCACTTGGGCTGGAGACAGAAGAACGAGATGCGAGACTGCAGTGTGGTGGGAGGGAACAAAGTTCCAACCGAAACACCGAGGAAGCTGTCTGGAAAGTATCAGCTTGGTGAGGAGAAGGGTGCAGGCTAGCCTACCCTGCAAGGGGCCGGGGGTCTCCTTGGGGAGGGGGCCCCACGTGCTGCAGCGAGCCCCTCAGGTATCCAGCACGTAGCCTGTTGGCTGCCCCACAGAAGGAGCCCCCACCTCTCCCAGCCCCTGGGCGGCCCCACGATTGTCTAGACTCTAGCTTGTTCTTGAGAAAAGATGGTTGATTCTAACAGCTTTGTTGACTCGTGCAGCCCGGGGCCCTGTGGCAGCGCGGCGAACCCGCCCACGGCCGACCCGAGACCGGCGTCCCCCGCACCCCGGCCCCAGGCAGCCCTTCACCTGCTTTCCGTCCCTGTGGATTTGCTGCTCTGGACCTTTCCTATCGATGGGATCAAATGGCACCTTGTCCTTTGTGCCGTGTGTCTGGTGTGAACGGAACGTCGCGTCTTTAGGCCGGGGCAGCAGGTGTCCGTCCGCATGTCACCCCTCGCACCGGACGGACGGACCCACCTTGCTTGCCTGCCCTCCGCTGAGGGACACTGGGGTCGTTTGCATGTGGTGTAATGCACTAGGACCCTTGTGCCCCTCCCGCTCCATCACAGGCTGCAGCCTCCAGGACAGCAGACGCGGGGCTCCCCCAGGCCTGGCAGCTGGAGCACCACACGCGTCCCAGCAAGCAAGTCTCCATGCGTCCAGGCCGAAGGACATCCCAGGGCACTCGAACGGCCATGCTGGGATCCCCTCCCAGGCCTCAGGCTGTGTCCTCCTGCCCTCCATGGCCGCGCCCAGCCCCCAACCAACCTTCCGAACCCACACTTGGGAGCTGCCGGGCCGAGCAGCTTTGGACTGTGACGTGTAGGGAGCCTCTCTCTGGGACCACGCAGTCCCAAATTTTCTCCCCAGTGCTGGGTTCAGTTAGAAATTCTAATTAATTTCCTTTTCAGGGAAAGGCAAAGCGATTTTTAAATTGCACACCTGATTGAATTAACAAAAGTGAGACAATTGACAGTCTTCCTTTTTATATTTTCATGTCCTTTAAAATGCATGCTGAATTTCATTTTCTCTTTCTCATCCTTCCCATGGGTCCCCGTCGTGAGGCCCACGCAACTCAGCCCAGGACACCGTAGTAGTCGAGGGAGGCCCATCCCTGCCTCTCCGCGGCTCCGCGGTGAGTCCTGCCTCCCGCCCGCACGGCAGGACGTCATCGAGGGAAGTCCTGCTTGCCTACTCATCATCATCTCCCCCACAGCCCGCCGCTTGCTCCCCAGATCTCATCCTGGAGGGCCAGGGGCAGGACCCGAGGGTGGCGGCCAGCTCCCGGGGCCTTCAGGGCAGGGTAAATGGGAGGATGGAAAGGCCAGACCTGAGGGAACGCCTGGCCGGCTGTTGGCCCAGTGTGGTCCAGAAACCACCTCTGCCACGGCAAGGCGCCCTGGGTGGAGGGGGGGACCCGATCCTCTGAGCACACCTGAAGCCGCGACCACAAAGCCCAGGCCGGGGCAGCCTAGGGGTGATCAGACAGAACGCTACCATGGCAGCTGCGCCCCAGCTGCTCTGCGAGGGCGCCCCCAGAGATCGGCAGTCCTCTGCCTCTCTGCCTCTGCCTCTCTGCCTCTGCCTCTTTCTGTCTCTGTTGGTCTCTCTCTGTCTCTCTCGGTACCTCTCTATCTCTTTGTCTCTGTCTGCCCGTATCTCTGTCTCTCTGTCTCCACTTCCTTGGCCTCCCTCATCTCAGGTCTGTGTCTTTCCCGCACCAGGACACCCTGTCATTGGCCCAGATCCAGGGCGGCCTCATCTCAGGACCTTCGTCACATCTGCAGACAAGGTCCCTTCACAGCTTCCAGGCGGACGGTCACCATTCAGCCGCTGCTGGCACGTCCGGAGGCCCTTGCAAACAGCACTACGGACCAGAAGTGAGGCTGAGTCGGCCCAGCGCATGGGGGTGAGGCCAGAAGTCAGCAAACAGGACTCCACGGGACAACTGGTCCGAGCGGCTCCTGTGTGCACCTCCCCCCAGCTGGTGGCCCCTCCCCAGAGACGCTGACCCCGCCTGCCGGTGGCAGGGGTCCCCGAGCCCCGCGGAAGATACCCCACCAGCTAGGACGCTGCCCGGCCCCCCTGCCCAGGAGAAGCCTGTACTCCAGCAGGTCTTCCAGCAGAAGAGGGAGGGAAAGGCGGGAAAGCAGGGAAGATCAGGAATGGCCGGGGGGATGACATGCCCTGTGATGAGGACCAGGCCTCGGGAGACAGGGACACGAGGACTGGCGATCCTCTCAAGCTCTGGGCCCCGCGCCTGGCTGCATGGGCCCTGCGGGGGGCTGGGAGCTCAAGGGACTTCTGAGGGGGCGCCAACCTTTAGAACCTCAGCAATTTACGGAGCCGAAACTCCCGTGGCCTAAAATGAGCTGCTTTGAAGCGAACAACTCGGTGGCATGTCGTACGTTAGTGAACTCACACAAACCACCACCTCCGGTTCCAGGTCGCTCTGCCAACCATCCCCCCGCTGCCCACGGCCCCACCGTTGCCTCTCTGTGCCCACGGTCTGACGGTGATGGCGGTGGCCACGTCCGAGGGGAGTGGCAGCCTTTGCCCCTCTGGGACGGGTTCGCTTCACTTCGAGGCAGGCCCCTCGCCGCAGCAGGTGTCGGTCTCCTTCCCTCCCAGACTGAAGGGTGTTCCCGCGGACACACCGAGCCCACTTGGCTCCTCCGTGCATTTGTCAAGTGGGGCTGGGTTGTTTCCACGTCCTGCTGGGCATGGACAATGCTGTTGGGACAAGGGGCACACACATGACTCTCTGACCGGTGTGCTAGCCTGCTGAGCGGCCGTGCAAAATGCCGCGGGCTGCACAGCCTGAGCAGCAGACGTTTGTGACCCCGCAGTCCTCGCGGTCTGGAGCCGGCGAGTCCAAAACCCAGGCACGGCCATGCTGGCGTCCTTGGAAGCCTCCCTTCCTGGACACATAGATGCCTCCTCTCCCTGGGCCCCAGCCCTCTGTGTGAGTCTGTGTCCTCATCTCTTCGAGGGACACATGCCATATGGTTTAGGGCCACCCTAATGAGCACCCGAGAAAGTCCCTCTCTCCATTGTGATGTCACTCTCTGAGATCCTGGGGTTAAGACCCACACTTGAACTTTGGGGGAACACAATTCAGTCCATACAAGCCTGCTTTCATTTCCTTGGGCTCTATACCCGGGAATCAACTTTGCAGGTCCTGCGGTTCCACGAGGCCGTGGCCGAGGCCGGCTAGACTGTTCCCACCGTGGCTGCCCGGGATACAGCTCTCCAGCCAAGGACAAGGGCGCCAACCTCTCCAAACCTCCTTGGCCCGGCTGACTGGCCCTTGAGCTCGACGAGGGAGGCCCTGCGCCCCTGCCCCGAAGCCCCCACAGGAACCCCGTCCAGGCCCCGCCAGTCAGAATCAGCCACCCACAGGTGTGATTTCCAAAATCCCTGCCCGTTTTTATCACCCACCCTGGTGGGGAGGCCTGACCCTTTTCCCGGACTGCTAGGTCAGCAGCACCCTGGGGCCACTCACGCCCACTCCCAGAAGGGAAGCGGTCCGGTTCAGGACAATCCTGACCTTCTCTTCGCATCCTTTTCTGCTGTGGCTGGATTACAGGGCCAGGGCGTGCTCTGGTATGTGCCTCTCACTGCCCGGGGAACTAGTGCCCGAGAATCTCGCTGCTCGGAACTCAGAGGGGAGCCCCACGGAAGCCCTCCATGGGCCCCTCTCTGTGTCTCCCTGGGGTCTCCAGTGGGGGCAGGGGGCCGCATGGGGAGAGGGGGCTTCAGGGGGTTGTGTGGCCCCAGGGTCAGCCCCTGCGTCCAGGCTCTTGCCCAGATCCCCACACGTATGTTGGGGGATGGTGTTCCTTTCCTCGGGACCACGCTGTCCTCTCCTGGAGGGCCCACAGAGGATCTTCCCAGCATCAGACCCACCAGCATGCCCGCGGAGAGACATGGGGCTGCCGGGCATGGTCCTCACGAGTCACCAGATTCCAGGCTGGTGGGGAGAACAGACCCGGAGCAGGCTCAGCGACAGACCCGGTCCTGGAGGGAGGAGTGAGTTTCCAGAGCCGACCGGGACCTCTCAGGACCACAAAGACAGGACTTCTGTCCCGCAGGTGGTGCCGCAGGAGAGCCGTGAGAAGGGCCTTCTGGGCGGAGCAGCAGAGCCGTTAGCCAGGGGGCTGGACGAGTTGCTGCTGGTGGCCAGGCCCAGCCAAGCTCTGTGCCCAGAGCCCAGGGGAAAACCCAGACAGCCGGCCAGTCTCTCCGAACCCCTGGGCCTTTGGGCTAAGACCGTGCTCGCTGCTGTGGGACCTGCCGGTCCATAATGGTCTCCACAGACACCACCTCGTGTGGGCAGGTCACGGGGCCGGAGGGACAGGAGGCTCGTGCGTCTGTCTGGGGGAAGCCGCCCCCATGTGGCAGTGCGCGGCGCGGGCTCCCAGGGCAGTCTGTGCTGCGCTCGCTGTCAGCCCACGGATGGTTTATGACCACTTCCTCTCTCGGCATTTAATATGTTTAATGAATTTAAAGCACCCAGTATATATTAGAAATAACTTAATTAGCTTATCAAACCCCTGGGTCACTCACAATCCATTTTCCAATTCCCTGAGGCTATTGGTTTCGGCTACTAACTGCCCCCCCTCCAGGTCTGGAGCAGAGTCTGCAACCATTTCCTGCCAGACAAGAAACAGTCCACGTGGCCTCGGTGACAGCTTCCCAGCTCCACGCTGCAGGACAAAAGCCGCTGCAGACCTCTCGTGAAGGATGGGGGCCGGGGGCCAGTAAAACTTTATTTATAAAAGCAGGTGGTGGGCTGGGGGTGGCCCGAGAGAGGAACTCAGTGGTTCTCCCCTGACGCATGTGTGTTGGGGACACATAGCAATGTCTGTGGCCTTGTTGGGGGCGACCATGAAGCCAACTGTGGAAGGGAGTGGCCGGCGTGTGGCGGGTGGAAGCAGGGGTCACCAAACATCCAACAGGGCATCCTGGCACGGCGTAGGGTTGGGGCAGGGACAGACGGCGGTGGGTCTGGTGCCTCCTCTCATTGCAGGGCCCCACCGCCCAACGCCACCACACAGGCGTCAGTGTGGGAAATTGGAGACACACACATTCACTGCCGGCAGATCCCCTGCATGGTGCACCCTGCGGGCGTGGGCCGCAGAGCAGGAGGGTGTGAGTGGGGGAGCGACAGTCCAGCCCATGGGCACCTCCTGCTGCGAGCCCGTCTCTTTGCGGGCACCTGGCTGCGCGGTGAGCACACGGACGGTTACCTGCTGGGTCCTCATCAAGCCGCTGCCTCAGGTGAGAGGAGCAGCCTGGGGGCTCCTAGGTGAGCAGAGGCAGGTGGCTTCATGCCTTAGTGGTGGCAGAGACAGATGCCTTTATGGGCCACGTCCTCCAGCTGGCAGCCAGCCCTGCTGTCATCCCGGGGTATTAGGAGAAGAACAGCTTTCTTGGAAACGGCCCCATCCTCTGAGGCCGCAGTGTGAGGTCTCCTGGCACCTCTCCCCGGTAAGCGGTGTCGCTCACGGGGTCTGGTTGTGCACGGGGAAGCTAGGAAGTTAGAGGACAGGACGCCGTGGGAAGCATACCCATGTGCAAGGCCAACCACCTCCCGTTAACATATAATTACGTGCTAATAACGACTCCCTCTTTGTACAGCAACAACGCATGCTACAGTTACCGGATTATTTACCCAGAGTTAGCGTGTGAATCGGGGCCTCATTACCCTGCATAATTGTTCAACCTCATGGCAACACTTTAATTTGCAAAGCAGAGGTTACCATGTGATCACCCTGCGGCTACAATGATAGTCACTAGTCGATTACCGCACAGTCTGCTGGCGTTTACAGACCGCCCAACGGCCACGCACATTTCCCTGAGGCGCTGCCGGGGGCCGGCAATCAGCGCCCCGGCCTGGGTGGGCGTCCGCCCCACTGCGGCCTCCCTCGCTTCCCCACGTGCCTCGAGTCTCCCCACCTGGAGCATCGGAAACACTTGTTACTCAGCAGCTGGAGCAGTGAGCCCCCACTCGGAGCTTCCCCTGGCCAGGTCCCCTACCTGAACCTGCGGGTGAGGGGCTAGGACCCCTCCGACGTGCAGGTGGGGAAGCTGAGCTCTGAATGGGGCATGTCCCGTGGGTTCCCGGCCTCCGATATTGGCAGGGCCAGGTGAAGCCAGCACCATCCGCAGAGGGAAAGCCCTGGGCACTGGCAGGGGAGGAAGCCTGAGTTCAAGGGGTTTGCGTGTGCCTGCTTCTGCCTAGACCCTGGAGCGTCCTACCTGGGTACACCCTGGAGGGGTGTCACCTCCCTAGCGCATCCGGATGCAACCTCACAAACCATTTCTGATCCCAGAGTTGAGGCCCCAGCGAGGGGCTTGGCACGGGGAGCATACAGTGTTTCCTCACCGGGAGACAGAGTGCCTCAGCCTGGCCCCGGGCAGGGCTGGAAGCTCCAGACAGGGCCATCCGACCCTGGAGCGTGAGGAGCCCGGCTCGCCTGGGCCATCATGCCGCCCTGGGAACTCACCGCACGGAAATACAGGACCCCTCAGCCTGCCCCACTCCCTCATTCTCCACGCGCAGCTGCGGGGCCCCCCACCAGGAAGCGGCACCTCACCAGCCCAGGGCTCTGCAGAAGTGCCCCACACCCACTGTGTGTGGGTGGGCCCATCTGCTCTGCACAGTCCGTCCGCCAGAACATCCAGCCCTCCGCCCTGTTCCTGCCCGGCTGCAGGCCAGTGTGGCTGCTTCCTGGTGGGCATTGCCTGGGCTATGGGACCTCAGGCGACTCCCTGCGCAGGGCAAGCAACCGCCCTGTTCCTGCCACACCCAGCACCCTGAATCTCAGCAATGTCATGCCCTCAGATCCACCACTGAGATGATGTCAGGCTGACGTCATGCCTTCGGGGCACCGCTGCGATGATGTCATGCTGGCGCCATGCCTTCGGATCCGTTGCTGAGATGACGTCATGTGGAGTTTAACCTATTAGGGCCAGTCCACAGCGACCCTCCAGGGTGTCCCACGCCTCACTGTCCCCTGCAGGGTTCGCCCACTTTCTGTCTCTGTGTGAGCCTCAACCTCCCTTGGCTGCCTGCTCCCCCAGCTTCGCGCCTCTGGCCCTCCCCCGGCCCTGGAGAACAGCCTGCAGCTTCCCGAGATGCACGGGGCCAGATGGGTCGCGTGAACAGAATAAAATCAGGACGCTGTGCTTGGTCCACCTTCTAGGGCAGGTGAACCTGGTGACCTGGTGCCCTGAGCTGGCCACCACCCAAGGGGACACATCAGGCTCAGATCGAGGCTCCGATACAGGGATGGCTCTTCAAGACAACAGGCTGAGGGCACGGGTCCTGTCCCCATTGACCCTAAGATGCAGTCCGCACACACGCCCACTCGGACTTCTCTCCCCGGCACCCCAGTCTTGCTCCTTTCAGGCAAAGGGCAGTGATACTGGTGCTCTCCTGACTTTGAAGTCCCGCAGGCTAAGCACTCGCTTTCCAAACAGTCTGAAACCCAAGATGAGAGAGAACCGTGCGTCCGCGGCAGACTCACGACAAACCCGAGGAGGAAGCGCCATGAGCTGCATGAGATGCACTGACGGCTCCTCTCGGCCACTTCCCGCCTTTCTTCTGGGGCTGCCTCCACCCCTCCTTCCACGAGCACCGGATGCTCACACGGGCCCTACGAGGGTTTCTTCTGGTTTGAAAAGGCAGATGTTCTGTGCAGGTAGGAACACGCACACACACATATACAGGGGCACACAGACACACAGGGGCACACACGGACATGCATACACAGGTGCACACACACATGTGCACACATACAGGTGCACACGGGCACACACAGGTGCACACAGACACAGGTGCACACAGACAGGTGCACACACGGATGTGCACGCACAGGTGCACACACACAGAGGCACAGAGGCACACACACGGGGCACACACAGGAGCACACACGGGGCACACAGATGCACTTGGGTGTGCGCGCGCAGGTCTAGGAGAGGCTGGAGGGCCTGCGATAATAAAGGAGACGATAAACACAATTAGCGTACGGTTTGAAAAGTGCACTAGCACGGCTTTACCATAAAATCAGAGCAGACAGGGTGGGCTGGGATAACAGCCTCTAACCCTTGGAGTCGTAAAATCTCTGGCTTGGAAGAAATGGGCGTCCTCAACTGAGGGGGTCGGCAGGCCGGGCTCAGCCAGCTCCGGCCCAGAGCTGCACCGGGGAGGCCAAGGCAGCAGGTCTGCGGAGCCTGCAGGTGGCGGGGGGCAGGGTGCTGCTGTGGGGGAGGGGGCTTCTCCCCTGGGACCACCGGGGTGTTTACAGCATCTGGGGAGTAGGGGTGCATGCCCTGGTGGCAGGAGAGCCCCATGTCCATGGGGAACTTGGGACACTGGCCTGGCTCCCTTTGCCAATGGCCATGAGGGTCTTTGCCAGTTTCAGCCAAGAGCAGGTTCTGGAAGCAGGGGACGTTTTGCCAGGTTGGGGAGAGACACAGACCCCGGAGCCTCTGCCCACCAGAGGCACCAGAAGTCAGTCGGTGGACACTGGCCACAGCCCACTGGGTCAGATGTCCATCCCCCAACCTGCTGGCCTCTCTCAGCTCCCACATTGGGCCACCGGCTCTCTGTGCTCCGGGGGGCGGCTGCCCAGGTGGCCGAGCCTCGTTAAGGCGTGAGGCGCTGTGTGCGGGGACACCAGGGTTGGTCACGAGATTTGCCCCCAACCCAGACCAGATCAGGTGTGTTCTCATCAGACACGCTGAGCTGACGTTTGCGTGTGCAGGGGAGGGGAACTCCAAACACACAGGATCCTTTCTGTAAAAATGTGCATGGTTCTCACCTGGGTCCTTCACATAGCCACCTCAAGGTCTCTTGGAATTTCAGGGCTGGCAGGACGGTGGCGGCGGCAGGGGCGGGGGACGCTACCACCACAGTCTCAGGGCTCCCTCGGTGAGGGTGGCCCTCGCAAAGCCACCAGCCTCCTGAAACTCGCGTCCTTGGCAGAGGACCCCCTGGAGGTGGGGGGTCAGCAGGCGCCAGGGGAGCAGGGACCCCCCCCCCAGCCTCCTGGATGGGGGAGGAACGCCGGTGAGGTGTGCCCGGTTACTGTCCCTTCACTCAGATCCAGATCTCTGCCACCACAGAACTCAAGCGGCCGTGCATGTGCCTGCGGAAGGTGAGCGTGACACCCACCTGCACAGATGTGCCCCTCTGTGCCTTGGGGCCTCCCTCTCTCGCCCATGCTGGGTTTGTCTCCTTCTAGCAGGAGAGCCGACGCCTCCTCGGGGAGCAGAGGGCTTCTGACCCGGGAGAGGAGCCTGAATGGTAAGGACATGCCCCTTCAGGCCCCCACCTGCCTCTAGGACTGCAGCTACCCTCACCCTCTGCCCTCCTGCCCGCTGCACACCATGATGCTCAGAGCCCACCTGGGGCTGCTTGTTCTCAAAGGGGCAGCCACCCTGCCACCCTCGGCTGCCGCACAAGGATGCGGGCGTGCAAAACCACACCCCTAGTCTCATCCTTGCTCTGGCTGCCACTGGAGAGTGTGTCGGGCTCCTGGGCCGCGTAGCAAAGGGCCACAGCCTGGGGCTTGCACGACAGAATGTATGCTTTCAGCTCTGGAGGCCAGAAGCGCGAGGTCAAGGTGCTGCAGGGCGGTCCCTGCAGGGATGCCGAGGGAGGGTCTGGTCCAGGGGTCCCTGCAGCTTCCGATGTGTGGATGTGCTTGTAGATGGGATTCCCATCTCCACCTCTGTCTTCACAGGACTTCTTCCCCATGCACCTCTGCCCAGACATCCCTCTTCTCATGAGGGTGCCAGTCGCAGGGTTAAGGGTCCACCCTACTCCAGTGCATCTTCCCTAATTACTCCTGCAAAGACCCTAGCTCCAAAAAGTTTACTTTCCAAAATTCCAGGAGGGACTCTGTCCAGTCCAGGTCAGAGGGGGTCTCAGCACCACCCTCTGGTGGCGGAATGGGGCAGGGGAGAGGTTGGGGTCCGTTCAGGGTCTGCAAGCCCCACAAGGACCTCTGGAGCCATGATGACCTTCAGGGTCTTCCCAGTTGAGGGCAGGGATAGGACCTTTTCCCCCCCACGCTGACAAGTCATCAGATGCAGGCTGACCATGGGAGGTCAGCCCTGGGAAGGGGACTTGGGTGTGAGCTGCCAACAGACCCCCGGGCCCGATCCTCTGCGTGCCCCTCCCCCACCCCTGCTGGGACCCTGGGCTTATTCCTCCCCACTTCCCCAACTCGCAAGTGCTGGCGGGCCCCAGGCTTGGTTCCCAAGACTTCCTCTTCTGGTGTCAGGCCTCCTGACCACCCAGGCTGGATGGGGTCCCTAGAGCTATCTGCAGGGAGACTCCCGGAAAGCCAAGTGAGCACCCCAGTATTCAGTAGTGCCTCTAACACCACCCATCAAAGCCAAATTCCCAGTTTCCCCTCTGAAACTGCTCTTCTCACAGCCCTCCAACAAGTGCCTCCTTGTAGCTCAAGTCTAGTATCCACCACAGGCCAGGTTACTGCTCTGCTCAGAGGTGCCCAATGGGTTCCATCAATCTGGATAAAATTCTGCAAGGTCCCATGGCTCTACCCCACTGTCCCTTCTTGTTCTGGGACATTCCAAGCACACTCCTGCCTCAGGACCTTTGCTCCTACTGCTCTCTCTTCTTGGGACACTCTCTGTCCCCTGGACCTTCTTGTGGTCCACCCCTTCTCTGCCTTTATGTCTCAGCTCAGATGCTTCTGGCCATGGGCCTTTCTGTCTCTGCAGATCAGAGTGTCTCTGCTGTCTTTGCTCTGTCCTCCTGCTGCCCTCACGGTTCCCCCGGCACTGCTGCCAGTCAACACTCTTCATGTCTGTTCATTTGTCTTCCTTGTGTAACGTTTTGTTCATTGTGTAACGTGAATGCCCTGGAGGCAGCAGCTGGTTTGCCTTGTGCCCAGAAGGGGAGAATTCTTCACTCTGGAGCCCACCTGGTAGATGGCAGCTTTCCCCAGTACCACACCTGCCCCTGGGGCATGAGGGTGGTGGGAAGAGGACCCACCTGTGAGCCAGACCCTTTCCAGGGACAGACAGGATGAAGAGCCATGGCAGCCATGGCAGCCACGGCCAGCTCAAGGCCCCTCACCCCGAGGAACGCCCAGCCCCCTGGTGCCCAGGCCAACAAGGCAGCTCTTGCAGCAGCTGAACAAAGCTGAACAAAATCTGACCTGTGCAGATCCATCAGAGGCAGGCTGTGCCCTGGCCGAGGAAGAGGTGTCCCTGTAGCCTGGCACTGGGGCAGCTGGGGGACATGGGAGTGTTTTCAGCTGGGCTCCCTCCACCCCAGTGTCGTGGGGAGGGGGGCTTGGTGGGAGGCTGTTCCTCCGCTCTGCCCCACCAGGCAGCCTCCAAGAACAAGATCTCAGGAAGCAACCACTTCCATTGTTCTTGAGAAGGTGTAGAGCCAGCGCTGGGGGCGCTGGCCAGGGTGCTGACCGCAATGCTGGCAGGGGTGCTGGCCGGGGTGCTGACCTCAGTGCTGGTGGGGGTGCTGGCCGGGGTGCTGGCCGGGGTGCTGACCGGGGTGCTGACCTCAGTGCTGGTGGGGGTGCTGATCGGGATGCTGACCGTAGTTCTGTCTGTGGAGTCAATTCAGGTGACAGGTGTCTCTGTCAAGGACAGAGGCTCCAGGCTCTCCACCACACTCCACCACACCACACACATATGGGCTAAGCGCCCATATTCACAGGGACAGTGACAGTGGAGCCGGCCTCATCAGCTGGGGTGAGAGCTGAGAAAGTATTTGTGTGGGTGGTATGTTCCCCAGATGCTCTCAGTGCCACACATGCTGTTCTTACTGTGGGGCTCTGCTCCCCTCTCATGTGGAAGGTGACACAGCTTTTTTCCCTTCTTGGGACACTGGCACTTAGAACCCAGCCCCCAGGCATGAGAAACCCCTGCAGGCATAGGCCTAGGTGGAGAGAAGTTGACCCAAGTGAGGGCTCAGCTGGGAAGTGATCCTCAATTCCCACCAAGATGCCCCAGCTGAAGCCACATGGGGCTGGTGTGCACTTCTGCTCTAAGGCCCAGGAGATTGCAGATCTGACAGATGAACAAACAGCCACTGTTTGAGTCACTAAGTTTTGGGGTGACCATCATGTAGCTGTAGCAACCAGAGAGAGCTTGTGCCCAGAAGTGGATAGCACCCCAAAGCAGCACCCTGAGGAGGTGTCATAGATGGGGAAGAGCTTAGCAGGCAGAGTGGCAGGAATTTAGCCTGCGTGAGAAATGTGTGCCCACTGGACATGGAGGGCCTGTCCAGGAGGCTTCCAGGCAGTGCCTTCTGTATTCCTCTGGCTGCTGTGGTGAATCCATCAGAGCCGACACGCAGGGGAGAGAGCCACAAGCTCGGGGTAGACATTGCAGTGAATAAGGAGGCCAGTGCAGGGGCCAGGAATGTAGCTGACCATCTGTCCACTCTGCCTGACACTCAGGCTGAGAAGTAGCCCTGGGCTGTGCTTTTCAGGATGAGACTGGAGGACTGTCATAGCTCAGACAGGTTTCAGGGATATCCCACAGAGCCCCCCACCAAGGACCTATGGAACAGGAGGCATCTGGGGACTTGTGGGCATCAGTGTCTCTGAGCCTCACTGGGGCCCGAGACAGAGGGCCATCTCAGAGGGATTTGTGGGTGTGGCCACCCACCCATAGGGGGACCCCAGTAGCCTTGACAGAAGGCCTATAATGCTTTATGAGATGCTTGGTGGGAGCATTGCTGATTTGGACTGAAAGGGACAGAAGTGGACAGAATGAACAGGGCAGGGCCAAGAGCCCAGAGGACAAGTCCCAGGCAACCTGATGGAGCCCTCAGCATGGAGCCATGCCCCCTGCCCCCAATCTCAGGACTGATGGGAGCTTCTACCTTTGCCCCTTTTGGATGGCGTTTGCTCGGCAGTTGGTCTACACCTGTCCCACCATGCTGTGTGGAAGCTCAAGCAGCCTGAAGAGAGGCCTGGAGAGAGCCCACAGCCAGCCCTGCCTCTCCAGTCCTGTGGGTGTGCCATCTTGGAAGTGGGTCCTCTGGATGGAGTCTGCTGCCCCAGCTAACACCATGGAGCAGAGACAAACTGGCCCCTCCAAGCCCTGCCCAAATTACAGATTTCTGATCAGGATGATCATTTTTTAGATCACTCTGTCTTGGAATGGTTTGTTACACAGCATGGATAATCGAGGCATATATAGGACAGTTCCTGGCACATGGCAGGTGTTCAGTGAATGTTAGCATCTATCTTTATACTTCTTATGATTACTATCATCAACAACAAAAACATCAAAGAAATTGGTCTGGCAGAAATTATCAACTTCCAGAGATCCAAGGCCCCAAATAATATTCTAACCACCTGGGCTCCAAAACTGGACACATGGACATCAGGAACAAAGGATGCAAATCCCTCCTCCTTGGTTCTGTGGTTTAGCTCATGGAGACCTTGAAGTTTCACACTTTCTTTCAAAGAACAGGAGTAAGTATTGTGCTCTGGGTTATCACAGGCTGCACACTGTTGTTTTTATCCTTGCCCATAATTTCTTTGCCTAAAATGTAAAAGATGGTGAACACGTTTGAGGCCTCTCAGTTCCTCTGACTTAAAACTGCCTGACATGGCTTTTGCAAGTGGTCCAAAGGCACAACACTCGTTTGTGTTTGGGTTGAGCAAGGTGTCCTTAAACACTATGACCCTGTGAATTGGCAAGTGGGATGGATGTGGCCAATTTCAGGGCTGCCCTGCAGGAAACTGGGGGCCCGAGCCTTCCCCTCAGATTTTAAATGCAAATAGGATCAATTGGAGCCCTCAAATGCCCTAGACAAGGACCCTTGAACAGCCAGGGAGAACAGGCCCATCTTCCCCAGATCTCAAGGGCCTGACCTTAGGAAGCATCTGCACCCCAGTCCGCAGCAGCCTCTCCTCTGCTCTCACATGGCCAAGGAGCCATCCAGTGGTCCCTGTGCAGAGCTTCTTGCAAAGGAAAAGATCAGCTGCCAGGAGAGCCCTGTGGCGGGAGAGCCGTGTGGCCGTGAGGTAATCAGCCCTCAACATTATTATCATTATGCTGCTAATTAATTCCCAGCTCATTACATTTCCTGTGGCTAATTTGTACTCGGGCTGATTTGATTAAACTCATCTCTATGCTAATAAATGTGTTTTCCATTTGTTTTAGTGGCTGAAGGAAAAGGGTTCGATATTTACATATTTTGACGTTTATCAGAGAAATCGCAGCATCTGAATTAATGAATCTCTGCTTTACAGTTTGTAGAAAGGGTGGTAGGGTCAGGCACTTCCAGCCGACTGCCCTTCTGCTGTGGGACCCTCGGGCTCAGTCCAGTGTGGGGTCTCGTCCTTGGTGACAGCCCTCCTGGGCAATGACCCTTCCTTCCCTCTGTGGGGTGTTGTGGTCACGCCCCTCTCTGCTTATAAGGAGGTGCATTTAGGAGGACAGCACAAACCCCCAGGTTTCTCCTCCATCCAAACCTGAGCAGCAGGGTGACAGGAACCTTGCTACTTCCCTTAAGCCAACTGTATCTTGACTATGGATGGGGTCCCAGCCCCTCCCCCACCACAGGTCCCTCCAGCCAGTGTGAACCCCACCCCCTGCACAGATGCCTACTGGCTCCCTAGCAGGTCGCTGCTCCATGCAACCCCTCCCCAGGACTGACCCATGCCACGGCGCCCCTGTGCCCCTCTGGCCTCAAAGTCTCAAGGGAAGCAGAGTGAAAGAACTACTTGAAATTTAACCATCTGCTTCCCACCACCTGCTGCTGTCTGCACCCCAGCAGGTTCTGCTTGGGCCCAGCTCCATCTCCCTCTTCCAGTCCAGTCCCCTACCTCCCACCACAGCTTCTGCTCCACTGCTGACCACAGCCTCCCCAACCCCTCCCTGTGGGACCCTGGTCCGGGATGGACAGAGGGACCCATAGGGCCAACCCATCCCTGCTTGGGCAGAGCGTTCCATGCCAAGCCATCCTGGACTCATCCGGTGCAGTACCCGGTGTAGAGGCGGGGGACGGTGTCAGTGGGCACAGGCCAGCCCTGGCAGGTCATCGTATGTGGCAGCCGCTGCTCCACAGGTGCAGGCCCAGTCTCGACATGGGTCTCCATGGAGAAGCATCCTCAGCCCCTGCTGCTCCCACAAAATGCTCTAAGGATGAAGGCCACCCAGGCACGACTGAATGGATGGCCCAGGATAAGAGAATGGACACACCTGGCAGCAGGTGCAGAGGGCCCTGGGGGTCTGCGCTGACCAGAGGCCATGAGGTCTTCACAGTCCCACCGCCCACCACCCAGCCTGCGACTGCTCAGGAGCGAGCCCTGCAGAGGATAAATAGAGGGTGTGGGTATCCCGCGGTCAGGACCTGGGGGCGGGCAGGGTTTGCGGGCGGGGCTTTCGATGGGGCGGAGCCTCAGCCAGGTGAGCATGGATTCTTGGGGCGCAGCGTCCACCCCTACCCAGGACCTGCCTGTGTGGACCCCACCCCGCAGCAGAACCAGCACTGTCTCGGGATCTTTCTGTAGAGGACACTTGGGGACGAATCGCTGTTTCCTCAGGCTCTACTCTTTCCTGGGCAGTGGTCTCCGAGCCCAGACTGCTGTCCAGCTATCCGGTGGCTGGACAAAGGCAGCACATGCAGAAGGCGGTTGGACAGGGGCCCTGGGAGCTGGGCAAGGATGCAGGGATGTCCCCTGAACCCCTGCAGCCAAGATGGGAGAGACCTGGGAAGGAAAGCGGGTGTGGAGGGGGGACAGGAAGTGGGGGAGGGGCGGGGGGACCAGACCGCCCAGGCCACACGGGGTTAATCTCCTGGAGCCTCCTAGGAACCTTCTATGCAGCCCAGGCCCCAGGTGTGGCGCCTACTGCATGCACCCAGAACACGGTACCTTCTGGCGTCTGCAGCTCAGCTCAGTACTTCCCCTTGTTTCAGGACCCCTGTTTGCAGCTGGGCATGGGCATTATTTCAGACTCTAGAACCCCAGAATCTGTCCTGCTTACATTCCAGTTCTTACCCTGGGCCCCATCCTCCACTCCAGGGAGGGAACATGGTGCTTGTCTTGTCTTCTCTCATTGTTGCTATAACAGGTCTGAAATGCGAGCCTTGCCCAAATTCTGGGGCCTCATCTGTGGCACTCTGGCCCAGAGACAAGCCAAAGGCTCCCAGAGGCCGTGCTCCCCCTCAGGAAATGCCACCAGGGTCTCTTCATCCCCATTCCTCTTCCTCAACCACTAGCTGCCCCACCCAGCCCAGGAAAGAGGACAGAGAAGCCAGGCCATTTTCCTGATGGAATGTTGACCCCTCCCACAGGAAGGACACTGTGGCTGCCACCCCTCCCCCAGTAGAGGTCTGCCAAGGGGAGGGGCTAAGGAAGGGCCCTCTGGAGGAGATGTTGGCCAAGATTCACAGTGGGAATTCACAGACCGAGCTGCAGAGCAGGGAGGACAGTGTCACTGGTCGCTGTCCTGGAAGAGCTGGGACATCGCAGCGGTCAGTGCACCCCCGGCCCCAAGCAGTGCTCAATGCACACTACCCACTGAGGGAGGCCATGAGCCCTGCCCCAGGGACCAGAATTTATAAAAACGGGTCCCTGATAATGGAAACTGAGAAATGAATAATGGTTCAAAAACAAGCTATGTGTTCTCAGTTCGAGGCCAAACCCTCAGGGTAGGGCCAGCATCCCACCGCAGACAGGAGGGGTCCAGGCACATATCCTTGCCCACCATGCTGGGCTCTTTCCCCTTTGCCCAGCCACCCCATCTGGTTTGGCAGCTCCCATCAGCATGACCCCCTTTGGGCTGCCTCCATCCCCAGCCCACACTCAGACGCCGGAAGCCCGATCCCACGCCCCACACTGCATGGGTTCCCCCTCAGTGACAAGGCCTGGGGAAGAATGCAGTGACAGCCAGGCTAGGTCCCAGCACATGCTCATCACACATGGCACTGAACGCCAGGTAACAGAACGACTCTCACCAACGCATCTTTGTTTCCTGGCAAAGGTCCCAGGTAGGTGCACATGGCCTCGTGCTGGTGTCAGAGTATGTGCAGATGGTCATTCAGCTGGATATTCAGCTTCACTAAATGGGATGTGGGACTCCATATTTCCCATAAACTCAGTGTTAGGACCTCTCAAGAGGCCAGAGAACACAGACCTCCTCTTCCTCCTTGGTGTGTAGGGTGTGGGGTTGCACCGATAGGGATACCCCAGCCCTCAGGATGAGCAGACACTCAGACCTAATCACTTTCTCAAAGGGGCAGGCAGAGGAAGGGTGTCCTCTGTCCCTTGAGGGAATTGCTGTGCGGAGGGAGAGAGGGAGGGATGAGAGAGGGAGGAAGAGAGGGAGGGACCAGTCAGGGAATGCAGTGGGAAGCCTCAAGTTCTGACTGAGGCTCATAAAAACTTATGTTCCCAAAGACACGCAGGCAGAACCATAATTCAGGGTGTGTTCAAGCAAGGACCAGTGGGGCGGACCTTTGTCAGAGCAGCGGGAAGTTCTCTGAGCCGGGCAGGCTGTCTTCAGCACCTCGGAGAGTGCCCCACGCCGAGCCTGTCCGACCGCGGGACATCGTGCCGGGCCAGCCTGGCCACCACAAGGGACTGGTAGGTGCAGGACTGGGCCCTCTCTGGGCAGGGGGTGGGAAGGGGGGTGGCGGCTGCTGTCAGCTGCCTCCTAGGGCTGGCTGTCCTCCATGGGGCTTCTGACACGTGCCCCTGATGAGTGATGACAGCTCAGCTCCTTTGTGAGGAGAAGGAGCCTCTAGGGGCCAGGCACGGCAAGTAGCCTCTAACGCAGTGTTTAAAAGCCTAGAGCCCCTGAACGGGAGCAGATCAGCTGCCCTTAGAAGCGGAGTGTGGATGCAGGGGAAGTGCCCCTGTGCACCCTAGGGCTGGACGCCAGTGAGGGGCAGCTGCACTGGGAGGCAGGGGTCCGGCCCTCCACCCCATGCCCACACCCGCCTCCTTGGATGATGCTGGCTTCCCACCCCATGGGCTGAGGGAGGTGACACTCAGAGGTTGTGGCTGAGCACAGAGGTTTCCTCCTCGTTCTGCTGCTGTGGTTTCCGTGACCTGCATCTGTCACGGCAGGACCGTTAAGGTGCCGACCTTCACGTTTCCTGAACCCCAACAGTGACATCCACGTGTGGCTTGGCCACCTCCAGGCTGTGTGCCCAGAGACCTGGGAACAAGCTCGCCTGCTGCTCCCCACAGAGGATTTGAGGTGAGCCTCTCCCTTCCCCCTCAGGACCCCATCGATTCTCCACGTTCCCCTCCCCCACGTCCAGGTGGGGGAGGGGAACACTGCTTTCCATTCCTGCGCTGGGCCAAAGGCAGCTGCTTGGCCCAGAGAGGTTTAGTTCAGGGGAGCAGCCCACAGGGACATCGGTCCGGGAGTCTGGGGCCTCTACCTGGAGTGGCCTTCCCTCCCTTGTTCACCTCAGAAAGAAATCAGCTCAAATGGCACATCTCTCCCAGAAAGGAAGGAATTGTGTCGTGCACATACCTGTGCCCACTGCGAGCTTCCCGGGGCCGCCTCCCTCCCTCCTGCGGGGGCTGCCGGCCGTTGCAGGGAATCGTTCTGTGGTCAGGACCCCACCTCTCCCACTGCAGGATGCACTTCTTACTTCCCAACCTCTAAAAAACTAACTCTTCCCTGGGAAATCCCTTAATGACTTCCCAGGAAGGGAGAAGTGTGCAGATCCCTTGGGGGCATGGCACCGTGCCCCAACCTGCTGCTCCTGTGGAAAACTTCCATTCCACTGTTTCTCCCACGAGGCCCACCCCAGGAGGCCTAGGTGTGTCTGGGTTTCAGGAAAGCAGATGGTTTCATTGGGGCAGGAAACAGGTCCCAGATCCTGGGAGCTAGGCACATGCCTTCCGTCCCGGGCCATGGCAGACCACTCACATGGGCCCAGGATGGGGCAGGACAGGCGGAGGGAAGAGGGGAGCTGGGCCGCCTCAGTGAATGCCTCGTCTTAGCGTTTCTTTGTGTAGGGTTTGCCCAGCCCACCTGCTGGCGCCACCTCCCCTCTGCATGGGGTAGAGCTGGGATGGCAGAGTGAGTTCACAGGCAGGCAGGGAGCGGGGAAGAAGATGCAGAACAGGCCGGTGCTCCATCTGCATTTGCCTCACGGCCACTGGCTCCACACACAGCACCGACTCACGTGGCCCCTGGCCAGCAGCTCCCAGTGGGTCAAGGGTGCTGATGGGTGGGGTGCCTGGGTGTCTCAGTGGGTTAAGCCTCTGCCTTCAGCTCAGGTCATGATCTCAGGGTCCTGGGATCGAGCCCCACGTCGGGCTCTCTGCTCAGCAGGGAGCCGCTTCCCTCTCTCTCTGCCTACTTGTGATCTCTGTCTGTCAAATAAATACATAAAATCTTTAAAAAAAACAAAAGGTGCTGATGCGTGCTTCACCAGCAGCTAGTGGGGCCCCTCTCTGCCCTCCCGCCCACCTGAAGAGTCAGGCCAGTTTGTTCAAATGAGTGGCTGAAGGAGTGGATGTCAGGGCAGCACCTGGCACTGGAGAGTCGGTATGAGTGTGGAGCAGCCTGGCCCTCCAGCAGGCTGCAGGGTCTTTCTAGACTAGAGCTCCAGGGCCAGAAGACAGCCCAGGGTCCCCTGCTGTCCCGGCAGCCATGCTCCCCCATGTCTGTCTCATCTGGGGCCCATTGTTCCTGTGCCAGGGGCCCTTGCTGCCTCCTGCCCAGAGTGGCAGTTCTCCACCCGGCAGCCCCAGGTGTCCCCTCGTCTCACCATTGTTGGCCACCAGTGGTCATTCCCTGAGTGACCCTCCCTCCCCAGTGCCACAGGGAGGGAGGGGTCTCTGTCCGGGCCTCCCATAGGCCCTCCACCCCCGACACAGCCTTGGAGTGCAGCGTGAGACTTAGCTGCTGGGCCGGTAACTCTGTCCCTCGTGTGTGTGAAGGTGCCACACGGGAGTCCTGGGCTTATTGGCCTGGGCAGAGCAGCTTCGCTGACCCCGAACGAGCATGCTGGTGCCAGCAGGTGTGCCCCTGAGAGAGGGACCAGCACAGCACGTCCTTCTTGCTCTCAGATGGTCTGACAGGGCAGTGGGACTCAGGCAAGTGGATAGACTCCCCACTCCACGCACGAGGAGAGTGTCTTCTCACTGCCTCCGTGTGTGGCCCCGCTCTCCGTGCCCTCACCCCCACCCCACAGCTCTGCTGGCTCCTCTGGGAGGAGAAAGCCAAAGTCCTGTTCATTTACATCTTAAACAAGCTCAGAAAACCCTAAACCCCACTCTTCTTGGCCCTGCTTTGCCCACAAGGTCATGGTATCATTGGGTCAAAGCCCTTCTGTACCCAAAGGACATCTAGGGCTCTGCTGACCCAAAAGTAGGACAAAGGAAGCTTCCATTTGCACCAAAACAGAAAGGCCTCAGCCTGGGCAGTACCAGGCAAATGATCTAGAGAAGCAGTTCCGCGACCTTGGGAGCAGGAGCGCGTCAAGTGTGAGGTTTAATCCAAAGAGCGTATAGCGTTGCCCACCGGAGTAAAGGCATTTCATCACGAGCGTCCTTGACGCTGGAGCAGGCTTCCGCTCAGATATGGTAGCAGAGCTGCGCTCCAGGAAGCAGCCGGTCCAGCCCCCGTGCCCAGCGCTCGGAAGCCAGTGTGGCTCATCACGTGCCTCCCTGCAGAGGGCAGTTTCTGCATGGCTGTGACCGAGAGGCTGGGAGAGCTTCAGGGATTCGGGGGCTCCTGGGCCCAGCCAGGGTCCAGGCTGGCATCAATCTCCTGGAGAACTAAGCCACTCAGCAGCAGGAGAAAACCGGTCCCTAGGACAGACTCATGCTCCAGGGCCCATGATGTCCGAGGTCTGAGGAAGGCTGTGCCCAGAGACTGCCCGGCCAGCCACCTTGGGGACAGCAGAAGGCAGCATATGCGTGCAGTCCATCCCTGGAGGGTGATGGCCTCCTTCCCTTTCCCCTGGGGCTCCACCTCTCTGCAGCCCAGAAGTAGGCCTGCAGGAGCAAAGCCACTTCTACCTGGTGAGCAACAATTCCCCCAAAACATATTACCAGGAGAGGGAGGGAAGTGAAATGTAGACTCGGTATCCGACCTCCGTCACATGTGCACAGCGGGGCATGTGCGCATCAGCAGGGCGGCCTGAGGTCTGGGGGAACCCACCCCCACCCTGACCCAGGGGACACACAGTGCAGACCACCCGCTCCCCAGACAAAACCCCAGCCAGGAAAAGAAGCCGTCAGAGGCGGAGGACCAGAGCCAGGAAGTGGCCGTGTGCATCCGGCAGGGAAGGCCGAGGAGGACGGGCCTCCTCCCGGGGAACAGCAGCTGTGCCTGTGCCCCACGTGCCCACAGGACAGGAACCCATCAGCGCGCAACCATGTGGGTTAACACATGGCCAGTGCCCGCCTCCCAGGAGCCCAGTGGGTCAGTGGGTGTGCAGGCCTCACTCCTCTCCAGGCCCGAGGAAACCCTGAAACAACACACGAAGGGTACGCAGACAGGTTACCGGGGCCGCTGGGCTGGGGGAGGCGTGGCCACCGCCTTTGCCTGCGACACCGCGGAAACGTGCGGCACAGGGCTCGGCTCAACACCCCAGTCTGCCCAGTTCCCCGGCGGCCTCCCCGCTGGTGGTGTCCCGTGAGCACCCTCCTCTGAAGACAATGACTGTTTGGGACTTTGACCCACCACCAGAAACAGAACCCACGATAAACAATAGCTTCTAAAATTATTTCAGTTCTGACAGTTTGGAGAAGAATTAATGCTTTGGCAGAAGCTCGAAAGACTTCCCACCTTGCAGCACCACCTCCGCCGACCCTGGGCCGACCCTGGACAACGGGACAGTCAGGGACACCCGCAGAGGCAGTGTTTCCTCCCAGAGGACGGGCCGAGCGCGGGGGCGGGGGGAGCTGGCGCTCCGGGCCTGCTCAGGATCTGCATCCTTGTAGGAAACTGCCCCGCAAGGAAGACACGGAAACTGAGAGCAAGTACCCAGAAAGTCGCCATCTTCCCGCCAGCTGGGGGGGTGCCCCAGCCCCACCACCCAGCGTGTGGCTGCAGAGGGACCTCTGACCCTCTGCAGGGCTGCTGGTGCCGAGGCTGCAGAATGACGGCGGCTTCCTCAAGGTCTGAGGCCCCTCCCTCAGCATGCGTGACCCCCCGGGGGGACGCCAGCCCCATCTCTGCTCAACCACATTTGCTCTGCTGCAGAGGGTCCGTGTCCTCGTGGGATCCTGGCCCGAGCCGGCCAACACCAAGTGCACGGGCCACAGCTAAGGCCAGATGGCTGCCTCCAGCAGCAGGTGCCTGGGGGCTCGGTGCCCCATCCTGGGGGCTGCAGGCACCAGGCAGGAGAAACTGAGTCTGAGCCGAAACTCTGCCCAGAGCCGGCCGAGGAGGCGGCAGACCACATGCCTTCCCCATGACAGGGCTGCAGGTGAGA
The DNA here is from genome assembly GCA_004024625.1 of Mellivora capensis. Lineage (NCBI taxonomy): Eukaryota > Metazoa > Chordata > Mammalia > Carnivora > Mustelidae > Mellivora > Mellivora capensis. The sequence continues at coordinate 80,582 of PISX010001082.1, forward strand.
AGGAGCCCAGCCCCCAGCGACTGCCATCGTCCCCGAGTGCTCCCGGCTGCTACGGCCGCCATCGAGGCGAGGATGTTTGGAGGCTCTGCCGAGCCTGACCATGGCAGCCGATCCACCCTGAAAACCAGGTCAGGGTGGGACACCCTAACATTGATGCTGCTTAGATCCAGGACCCCAGTGAGGGAAGAAAGACCCGGAACAGTGAGGCTTCGGGGGCGTGTGTCTGCCTGCGTGTGCATGCGCCCGCCCTCCTGCATACGGATGAGGCTCCTCCTCTGAGAGGACGAGCTCCTCTCCTGTGTGGCCCTTCCCTGGCCCCCAGCCTACCTGTGCCAGATGCTGCTGGCCTCCCTCTGGGCCTAACTCACCCTCTCTGGCCTCCTGGAAGGGAAGGGCAGCTCTGCCCCCGAGAGAAGCGGAGCACAGGGCTGGCAGCCAGCGTGGCCTCCACTCCTCTGTCGCCGAGCTCCATCGCGAGAGCTGGCTGGGGCTGGGCTGCATTCCCGCAGCCCTGAGGAGGAGCAGCATGGACCCATCTGCCGCCAACCCCTGGTGCCGCCAGCCGCCACACTGACCCAGTGCAGCTGCTCGGCTCCGAGAGGAGGGCCCACACTGAGGAGAGGAGACACCGGCCCCAGACGGTCTGCGCACACCTGCACACATGTGCAGGACAGGACATAGGTGTGCTTGCCGGCAACCGCTCGGGGACCAGGGCAGAGTGTGCCCCGGACAGCGCACACCTGGGCACTCGTGTATGCACACTCACGGGCTCGTACCCCCCCCACAGACGTGCACATGTGTGAGCACACGCACAGGGCCCATGACGGTCAGACGTCTGGGCTGCAGACCCTCTCCTCTGGCAGAGCCCCTCTTTCTGAAGCAGGTTTGGGGGCATCTTCGGAACCATTGTCCCCTGGCCTGGGCCACGGCTGGGTTTGCCGTCTCAGTAAAGCTTCGTGACCTCTTCCTCCCCACACCTGCCCGCAGCCAAAGCTGGAGCCCCGCGGAAGCCAGGTTCCCTGAGCGCAGCCGACGTCTCCTCTTTCCTTCCTCCAGTGTCTTCTCCCTTCTCTGATGAGTCTCCGGTGCCCGGAAGCAGGTGGCAGGGACAGTCTGTCTCCCTTGCCGTCAGGATGTCAGCCCACTGCCCCCAGCCACGGTGGGACTGAGTCCAGCCTGGACCCACAGGCCAGAGGCCAGACTCCTTACGTTCCCCTATGAACACCAGCGAGAGCCTGGGCCACGCCTGGCTGCGTCTCAGAGGCCACGGGGGTGTCGCAGGACTCCTGCCCGGGGCTGGGAGTGGCCTCCAATTCTGCCAGAGACAAATGTCCCAACAGGCCGAGGGCCACATGGGCCGTCTCTCGGCAAGGCTCTGGCCTCTGGACTTTGGGGGTGTCTATGGAGACCCCAGACCCCGAAATGTAGGACCTGCTTCCGGGAGGACCCCTGCCCCAAGTGGCTGGCCTGTCACTGCCCCCTGCTGGCCATGCCGGCCCAGCACACTCCTGGCCCTGGAGGCAGAGGGAGGGGCCAGAGGAGAACTCGGCCCAGTGTCAGCTCCAGTCAGCATCCTGGAGCCGGTTGCCGTGGCAACAGGAGGGTGGGGGTGGAGGGGCTGAGTCCTTCTGGAAAGCAGGAATGTGCGTCCTCCTTCCCTGGAGCCAAATTCTTCCCGCTCTGCCTCCCCCTGCCAAACCCATGTGACCAGCCAGGCCCCGGAAGGGGGCCAGGCCCTGCTGTCCTGGGGGCCCCCACCCCAGGGCCCTGGCACCCTGAGCACCAGGAGGCCGGTTCTGCCTGGGGGTTCGTCAGCAGGGGGATCTCTCCCTCTTCTTTGCAGCCCCTGATGTCCTCACAGGGCATCCCAGAGAGACTGTAGGATGCCCAGAGAGGTCACTGGAGGCAGTCATGGGGGCAGTCAGTGGGGGCGGTCGCTGGGCTCCTGCCTGGGTTACAGAGGAAGCAGGGAGCTCAGCCAAGTGTAGAGGCTGTGTAGGCCTGACGTGAGCAGGGACCCCAAGGCCTCGGGCCCCACCAGGCCCACCAGCTCTCCCCTGAGGCTGCTGGGCACACACCCATCAGCAGGTTGGCCGCGGAGCAGCCGGGCGGGAGCTGGCTGGAGCGCCGTCACTGGAAGCTGGGACCCCAGCCCGCCCTGTTGGTACGCAGCTCCGTGGGGGGTGCACCCAGCATGGCCGGGACCAGGCTGCAGCCTCAGCGGGTGGCGCTGGCTGTCCTACCCACTCTACAGCCCGCGAGGGGTGGGCATCCGGGAGGACCGAGGAAGCCCTGACCTCAGGTGCCACCCAGCGAGAGGCTGGGGGTCCCAGACGTTGCTTCAGCAGGGGATGACCCCCCATCCTCCAGGTTTTACTTTATTTTACTTTACGAGCCAGCAGTCGCTGGCTCTGAACGCAGCCGACCGAGTGTGTCGCCCCCTGGTGGAGTAGGGAGGGCGTCGGCCTCCGCAGGGGTCACGGTGAGTCACGGTACAGACTCACAGAGGGCGTAACTGCAGTCATTTGCATATGCAGATATGTCTAATTATTCAACTCGCAATTAAAGGCTTGTGTGTCAGCAAATGAGACTAATTAGATACATTTATCTATGATAATCAGCTTTTTACAAACAAAATAGATTCCCCTTTACTTTGCAGGGATGCGGGACGTGGGGAGGGGAGCTTGGGGGTGGCGCCTGGGGGGAAGGGCTGCAGCAGTCCCCGCTCCTCTGGGGACCAACCTGAGGAGGAGCAGAGCCAGGCGGATGGGGCGGTGTCCCGGGCAGAGTCTGTGCCCACTGGCCAGAGGCCCTGCAGAGGCCAAGGAGCAGAGGGAGGGCTCTGGGCCAGAGAAGGTCCAGGGGGGAGTCCAGAGACATGCAGGCCCAGAGACTGGATAGAAAGTGCAACTGTGCTTCTTATGAGGACAAGAGAGTCTGCAGGGCCACTGGGAGCAGCCCGGATCCCAGGATCTGGAGCCTCGGGCGGGGGCTGGTGTTACAAACCTGGGCTCTCTAGGTCATGACTTCTGTCTGGGGCTCAGGGCAGGGTCCCTTTCAAGAGATCAGTAAGACCCATATCTTGGGCAGGGATACCATACAGCAAGCCAGCCCGCCAGCGTGGTGATGGGGCTTGAGAGTGAGCACAGCTGGCCCTCCCATGATCACAGCCACCGCACACCCCACCCCCCACTGCCTGGCTCGTTGCGTGAGGCCACCGTAGGCACAGTCCACACCGTCTGTCTGTGGCAGTGACCCATTCGCAATGCCCACACCGCTCAGCAGCCTCCCCATCCCGCCGTCCCTCTGTGCCACCTGGAACAGCCCAGTGCTGCCCATAGAGTGTGCCCAACTACCGGGAACAGCTGTCTTTGCAGGTGCGATTAAGGTGAGGCTCTCAAGAGGAGATCGTCCTGGATTCGGGCTCTAGGTCCAGTGGTGCCTGTCCTTCCGGGACGAAGGAAACAGGCACAGACGGAGACCTGGGTGCGTGTCCACAAGCCGTGGGTGTCAGCAGCACCAGAAGCGGCAGAGGCACCTGGAACAGAACCCCCAGCACCCCGGCAGGAGCCGGCCCAGCCGCAGTGACTTCTGACTTCTGGGGTCCAGAGCTGACAGACCAAATCTCTGTTGTTGCAAACCACCCAGTCGGAAGGGCTTTGTTGGAGGGGCCGTAACCCTCTCCCACCCTGCTTTGGGGTCGACTTCTGAGGGAGCCCAGCCCGAGACAGTTGTGGAGCTTTTTCAGCTAAATGAATGAATTGATTTCGATATTTCTTTTAGCCTTTGGCCTGAGCAGAAATATCTGTAAAATCATGGGTTTGATATACTAGTTTAGTATTTCTCAACACACACGCAGAATAAAACCTTTGTTGGTTTGTTGGTTTTATTGATATTTATTGGTATTGAAATATTCCTGGGCACCTGAAATCCCCTCTGGGCCACACCCCGCCAGAAGAACTGACACCTTTCTTCTCAGCAGGCAGGGAGGGGGTCCTGGCATCAGAGGACCCACCAGAGAATCCCTTTCAACAGTGGGTTTCTCTAAAGAATCCAAAACACAGCTAATTCCTAAAAGATCATTTTTGTACAACTTTGCGAGACTTGACACGCTATTCAAGCCAGAGGATGTGGGGGTCACTGCAATGTGGATGCAAGGGAGAAGGCAGACTAGGGCGCGGCTACGGCCACACCGGGAAGGACAAGGCTGTCAAGGCCAAGACGGTGCCATTCCCAGAAGTGACCCTCTGAGCAAATGGGGCAGGGCTCCCCCAAAGGCCCCCAGCCTGGCCAGGAGGCAGGTGGGGGTGGGAGGCGTGGCTGGAGAAGCAGGGGGCTTGCACTTTGGGGACCCAGCAAAGCACCCCAAAGGCTGCCATGTCTGGGTGACGGTCCGTGCCTGCTGGGTGGGGAGGGCCTTGCGGTGGGGAGCATGGACTGCCATGCTGGGGTGCTGCCGGCGGCTGGCATTGCTCTGGCTGGGGGGCCCCAGCCCGACACTCATGGAGATTGCCCCCATGCTTCAGGCAGCAACGGCGGTCTGAGATGGGGGTGCAAATTCCCCCATGGAGAGGCAGCTCCCAGCCCCTCCTTGCCAGGGCCCCTGTTTGGGTCTGTCTTCCTACCCTGGGTCACTCTGGGGATGCTGGAACCCACGAGCCCAGGGAAGCTGCCCTGGGAGCCCGCATCCAGGGGTGTGGACAGGCGGGGAGCTGGGGCTCCGCACAGGCCTGTCAGGCCAGGGCGTCCAGCAGGAGTGGGCCGTCGCCACCTGCAGGGCCCTGGAGCGTGGAGAGGAACTGCCTTTCCTGCCAGACTCCTCTTCACAGTCATCCACTGGGGCAATTAAAGCCTTTATTTGGAAGACACGGCACCCAGTGTCCTCAGCAGAGCAGCTTTTCAAGCAGCGTATTATTATCTTGAGTTGTGAGAGCAAGTCGTCCCTCAGAATCACCCTGCCTGCGTCCTGAAGGCTGGTCGGCCTCCCCTTTGCCCTTGCGGGGATGAAGGACAGAGCTGAGGCAGGGAGCAGAGTGGTTCGCAGGTGGACAGGCAGACAGGCGGGCCTCAGCACCAGAGCCATGCACCAGGTCGACCCCACGCCGCCCTGTGTCTGCAGAACGCCCGGGCTCCGAGCGCGGCCGAGGCTGTGTCAGACGGGCTGCTGCCTCTGCAGGCCCGAGAGTTGATGGAAATCTAATCAGGCAGTCTGGCACCAAATGTCCTCATTTCCCCAGCGCTCAAGGGACGCGAGTGTCTCTTCGCTGTCGTGCCTCCCAGTCACACCTGGCCTGCGCCTCCTGCTCCATTCGCCGGCTGAGCTGCAGCTGCGTGGTAGATAAGGCCCATCGGAGACCCTGACTGTTCCCAGAACCTCTACGTGCATGAGGCCCCAGTCGCGAAATTCACTTAAAATATCGCCGACGTGTTCCCGGTGTGGGCATGAGGGCAGACAGAGTCCGGGCCTCCGCATGCAGCCATGGATCTTTGGGTCCGGGCACAGGAAGGGAGCCGTGCTGGAGGACGCCCTGCTGGCAAGACCTGGGCCCCCATGAGGGGCTGCAGCAGGACTTGGGGGGCCTGGTGCAGGGATCTGAGAGTGCTCCTGGCAGCGTCTGCTGTGGGGGGGAGGTGGTCAAGGTCAGTGTGGATTTGTATCACTGGCAAGGGCACTCCTGGCTGGGGCAGAAGGGTGGGTACGGGACAGAGGGTCAGCATCTGCCCTGCCCTGGATGGACTCCCTGGAAGACGTGAGGACAGGGCAGGTCCCCAGCTCCTTGACCCCGACCCTGTTCCTGCCAGCCCGAGTGCCTGGTGTCCTTGAGGGTGCCTCCACTCCAGCTGGCATTTCTGCGCCTGGCACAGAGACCCAGTGGGTGGGTGGGAACGTGTGGGTGAGTTTTCTAACCCCGGTGCCCACCAGGCCACACACTCTGGTCACCAGGCTGGGGAACGCCACTGGGCCGGGAGGGCTGTGCAGAGGACAGCACCGGCCGTCAGCTCACCTGGCAGCTTGGGCAGGTGGGGAGCCTCCCCTCAAAGGTCAGGCCCACCATGTGCAAAGGCGTCCAAAGCCTGGAGGACTCTGGTCCCACCAACGACCACTCAGGCTTCACAACCATCATGGAAGCGCAGGAGCCTCGGATCCCCTGTGCATGGGGATCCCCACGTAGGATGGGCACCGCCTTGATTCCTGCTCCCACCCGTGGGCCTGCTCCCCAGACTCTTGTCTGTCAGGGGCTGGAGTTGAGGCACCGGTGCCCACGTGGGTCCCCTGAGTGTAGCTGCCAGTGGAAGGTCTGGCCTGCTGGCTTCCTGTCCCTTTAAAATTAATGACTGTGCCCCACCTAAGGTAGGCCACATGTGTCATTTTCCTCCAGTTTCTGAGGGCTGCCCTCTTCGGTGCGGAGTCCCTCTCAGCCAGAGGTGGTGGAACATATGGGCAAGCACCCCGGGCAGAGAGTTCTGGAAGCTTCTCAAGGGGTCCTGGCAAACCCGGACCCCACGGCCCCACTGACCTCACTGACAATCACGCCCACATTTTCCTGTTTCTTGCCTCCTCCCCGGTCTGCTCCCAGAGGAGCCACCACACATAAGCCCTTGCCCAGTTGCTCAGGTTGCGCCACCTTGCTCAGGTGCCAGTCCCAGCACACTTCTCTGGGACAAACACCCCCGGGCCGGAGGGGAGGGACTGCCTCTCCAGAGAGGAGGGGGAGGACAGGACAATTGCAGATGAGGCCTCTAGTCCCACCAACTCCAGGACCACCACGGGAGTCCAGATGGCAGGGTCTAGGCGTCCCCCAGAGCTGAGGCTGGCCCTGTGCCGGCTTCCAGGAGGAGGCCTGTGTGGGGCATCCTGGTGAGGGCGTCTCTGCTGCCTGTGGCCTTGGGCTGGCTGGACAGTCCACACCAACAGCACAGCAGCCCAGATCTTCCCTGACGGCCGTGCTCCTGTGTGCTTACACGCAGCTGCTGGCAGAGGTCAGCACTGCCCACATGGTGGGAGGGCTCCTGGAGGCAAGTGGGGGAGGAAGAGGAAGGGCAGGAAGAGAGCGACTCATTCAGCAGAGGGTGAGGACGAAAGGGGGTTTGACAATGGCAATGGGGTTTACAGGTGAACTTGGAATCAAATTCTGGAGTCCTGACAAGAAGTTCAGTTTAGAGAGACCTCATCCTAAACACCGCTCCTGGAAAGCGGGGTCTGGGCGATCTTGGAGCAGCATCTGCCTGGCTGAGCCCTGGTGGCCGAGTGTGGTCACAGCTGGGTGGGAGGAAGCTGCCCACATGCGGCCCCAGGGAGCTGGGGCCGCCTGCCCACTGCCAGGCCCCTGGGACCCCTCATGTGCCCACACATCTCGAGCACGGTTTCTCCCCAAGACCCCCTTGCAATCACCTGAGCTAATATGTTACCCCTAAATAAGTTAATTATATTATTACTTTCTGACACTGCAATCACAGATTTTTATGTTTTGATGCTAAATTTGGTAGAAGTTTAAATTAGGGTAATTAAATAATTAGGTTTAAGATGACAAGCTAGCAAACAGCTTCCCTCTCCCTGACATGCCCAGTCAGCATTGCCTGCCTGGAAAATGCCAGAAGGAGAGCCTCTGCCACACCAAAGAGCCTGCACCACAACATGGCTTGTCCCAGTGTTCCCGGCCCTGGCCTGCCGGCCTTCCCTCTGGGTCAAGAGTCCCTGGAATCACTCATTGGCCTGAGCTCTTGTCTGGGGATGGGGCCTGGCCGTGTCTGCATGCTCAGCAGGAAAGAGCAGGGCTGGACTCTGCTGCTGGAGGGCAGTGGGCTTGCTGGTGTTATGGCGGACAGGCCTCCCCAGATCTGTCTGTGTGGCAAAGCGAGCGCATCGGCCCCCACAGTGGCTCACATTGAAAGAGCAGCTCGGGAGTGGGACACATTCCCCTCATCCCTCCTCACCCTCTCGTCCCCCCAGAATGCAATGGTTCTGAGCTCCAAGTCACAGAGGTACATGACGATGGTTCTGGAGTCCGGGGCTCTCTGAGGAGGTGCTCAGTTTCTAGGTTAGTGTGGCACAAAAAAGCATTTAGGGTCTGAGTGTTGAAGAAAGTGGTCTTTACAGAGCATGTGCACCATCGGCAGCCTCATTTCTCCCCAGGTGAATTCCCTGTCCAGACCGGATGTCAGCAAGAAAAGGCAGAGCGGCTTTGAGCTTGACACTCTTCCTTTCATTTCTAGACGTGTGTCCCCATATACGCTCACAGTGGTGCCACCTGCAGGGGTGGGTGCTGCACTGGGAGGCCTGGGGGGACGCTACAGCTGAGGTTTGCTTTCAGTGGGGGCTGCTTGCTTAGCTGTGTGCATCTCTACCTCAGATGCATCCTGCCTGCGCAGTGGGGAGGCCAGAGCCCGCAGCTCCCGTAGCTGGCAGCGACAGGTGCCTCGTTCTGCGGCGAGCCGCCGTCAGCACCGCGGACAGCGCCGTCAGCACCGCGGACAGCGCCGTCAGCACCGCGGACAGCGCCGTCAGCACCGCGGACAGCGCCACGAGCCCGCCAGGTGCCTTCCTGAGCTCTTTCCGACCCGCATCCGGCTGAGGGCTGAGTTCCAGGGCGCTCTAACAGGCTCCAGAGGCAGGAGCTGACTCTGAATCAGGAGGAGTCGCCCTTATTTCTGGTGCCAATGGGTCCCTGGGCTCCCACAGCAAGTGGGAGTTCCCCCACCACACAGAGTCAACACTGGGCATCCGGCTGGCTGGGCTTTGTGAGCAGGGACCTGCCCCAGATCCTGGCCATGGCCTGCCTCTGCCCTTGGGGTGGGGGAGGCTGCCCCATTATTCACTAAACGCAGTGAAGTGTCCCTTCCTCCCCTCGCACCACAGTACAGACAGTTCTGGAGGAAGTAACCTGAGGCCCAGGGCTGACGAGCCCCTTGCTGGCAGCACCGCTGACCAGCTCCAGAAGGCAGCTCCCCAAAGGCAAGCTTCTCCCCACCTTCGAGGACCAGGCCAAGAGCTCACCTGAGCTTTCAGACATCAGGCTCACAAGTCACCAAAAGCAAGGATAACACAGCCCCCGGTGTGCTGTGTGGGGCCTGGCAGAAGCCCCTGCCTCATTTTTTAGTGACCCCTCAACCTGAGACTGCCCTCCTTGCTTCTCTCCTCCCTCCCTCCCCTCCCTCTCTCCCTCCGTCCGTCCCACCAGGAAAATCCACAAAGAAAGAAAGGAGGTGGAACTGAAGAAGCCCAGGAGAAGGAGGAGATCCCTCCCCAGCAAAGCTCAGATGACCAAGAGCTCTTAATCCATCCCCAATGGAAGCCACAAGTGCCCCCTTAAACACGACAGGAATAGGTGAGGGCTGGGGGCAAGTCACATTGATTCCAGTGATGGGTGTGCCTCCTTCCAGGGGACCTGGGGACTCAGCAGATCTCCTCCTCCGGGACCAGCCTGGGCTCACCTGTCAGCTCAGGAGAGGCTGCTGGGGGCTGGGGTTCAGAGAGCCATGGAAGGAGAAGGGGATGCACCATGGCTTCCATCCTGACCTTTCCCACTGTGTCTTCATCCTCTTCTGGGTGTCTGGCCCTCCCACTGTCCTTTGACCAGGGAGGGCAGCACAGGGCCCCCATGCAGCTGAGGTGGACTCTGGGGTAAGCGCTACTGTTTCGGATCCCTTTGAAGTCACGAACACAAAGGCAGAGGTGTGGATGGATGGGGGGAGGACACCCGCGTGACCCCTCCCAGGTCCAGAGTGAACAAGAATGAGTGAGAGGGACAGCCCTCCAGGAGGAGTGGCCACCCGGCTGGGACAATCACTGTTGTGGGGTCTGGATAGGACTTTCCACTTGTCCATGGGAGAAGCCACGGGCCGGGACGGGAAACAGCCCCAGCTCCACAGCCCTGCATCCCGCTGCTTCTCCCCCAACACGGGACAGGCTGACGCCTCAGTGGGTGTGGATCCAGTGAGCCGCCATGTGCGGGAGGCGTGTGCTGCTCACGGTGACCCGACACCTCACACAAGATCCCGCTGGAGAGCACACGATGTCTATCAGCCCTCAGGGGACTCAGTCTTGGGCTGGGGCCTGTCATCCTTCTCCCAGCGTCTCTGCTTTGTTTCTTTGCTCTCATCTCTAACCGTGAAGCTCTACTCTCAAACTAAAAGAGGCTCAAAATCATGCTGGACAGACTCACATGAAATCCAGTACTTTTACCCCAAACCTTACCCCTACATCCCTTGTTTTCAGATTTCCCTCTGAGGGTGGTGTTTATGCCCTCCTGAGTTGACCCGAGTTTGCCACATCCACACACCGGCCTGTCATAGACGGCGCGTGGTGGCCTTTGGGGTCTGAATGGAGGTCATCTACACCCCGAGCCCACGCGAAGGACCACCCATGCCCAGAGCACCCCAGCCGCAGGACAAATGTCACCTGGCCAGCCTCCCTGTTCCCCCCGGGGCCATGGGGGTGGGGAAGAAATCATTCCACCTTCCTTCCTGCCAGTGACCAAATTCAAAAGTACAATTTAAAAACTACATATGCACTTTCCACCCCACTGCCTGCAATGATTGTGCCGTGATTATTAAACCCATCATAAATAATAATGTGACATTTTCTGATGGGGTATCTGATTAAGTAGCTGATCTGTGCAGCCTGAGACTGGACAGCCAAGATTGCTGAAGACAGGACAATTCCACGGGGCCCCCAGCCCCCTGCCAGCCCCCAGGGACCAGGAGTCAAGGCCCTCAATTAAGTCTACACAGATGGGGGCACCTGGTGGCTCAGTCGTTAAGCGTCTGCCTTCGGCTCAGGTCATGATCTCAGGTCCTGGGATCCAGCCCTGCATCGAGCTCCCTGGGTCAGCAGGAAGCCTGCTTCTCCCTCTCCCTCTCCCCCTGCTTGTGTCCCCTCTCTCGCTGTGTCTCTCTCTGTCAAATAAATAAATAAAATTTAAAATAATAATAATAATAATAAGATAAAACAAATCTATTCAGATGCAGTGTCTCCAGTCTCAGGGTGGGAGCGAGGGAGTGTCTTGGGCTGTGTCGTTTCCGGGAGCATGAAGCCTCCCCATACAGGGCTGTGACCCCACCTGCCTTAGTCCAAGAGCTTGGTTCGGCCTGTCTGTCGCCTGAGGTCTGAGCCTGCTGCCCCGTTTCCCAGCCCAAGGCCACTGTCCAGCCACGACCTGACCCCCGGCTCCTGCCTCCATCATTGCTAGCCAGACCACAGCCTTCCCTCCCACAGCCCCAGCCAACCAGCGGTGGGTTCCTCAGTGGGGCGTTGTTTCCTTGGAGAAGAGGGGAGCGGGCACACCTGAGCAGAATTCCTCATGCTCATCAGGAGGGACTGGCCCTCAAGATACCCAAGAACTCTCCAAAGTCCATGTGGCCTGACAGCACTCTCCCTACCCCGTCCCGCCAGCTTGGCAGGAAGGTGGTGAGGCTGCATCGAGTGCAATGGGGACTGCTCCTGTCCCCAGGGAGACCCCTGCCACAGACCCCTGACATCGTCAGCACAGATCGACGCCAGCCTACCTGGACACCAGGACGATGGGAGGGCCAGAGGGAAGGGATTGGGGAGGGGCTGGAGGCAAAGCCCTGGCTACAGGAGCTTATGCTGGGCTGTCCTGTGCAGGGGGGCCAGGACGCAGGTGGGAGCACGCCCCAAGAGCGGCTCAGGGCAAAGCTGCTCCTTCCTCCAGCAGCCTTCCCTCTCCACGGGTCAGGTGTCCTTATGTGCTATTTAACGCAGTTCTGAGTAAACCAAAGTTAAAATTCCAAGGGATTAGTGTGAATTTTACCATTCATCCTCATGTTGTACAATCCCAGCTCTGAAAACAAATTAAAAGCCTTAACTTCCAGGCTGATCGACATCACACGGGCACCCTTCCTGGCACCAACGTGCCCGTGGCTGTGTCCTCCTGTGGGAACACCACACTGGCCCCCCAGCTTTGTCTCACCTCCTGACTTGTGGACAGTCCACCCCCCCAGAGTCCCCCTCCCACGGGCAGCACAGGGGAGACAGGAAAGGAGCCGGGGTCTCCCGTCTCTCACCGGGTTCAGCTGATGCCCCTGCGGCTCATGAGGCTGACACGGGAAGCAGCAGGGACACGAGCCAGGGGACAGTTGGTACCACTCCGTGACCTCTTCTCTGTGTCTACTGCAAGTTCTGGTTCAAAGGGACATGTGACTCCTGCCGCTCTCCCTTACTGGACACACTCATTCTGGTCCCCCTGGACCCCCAAATTCCATGTCCAGGGCCTCCTAAATGCGCTCTGTGAGTGCAATAAACAACACAGAAGAGAGAGAGCACATGTGGTTTTTCCTCTGCCCACACTTGCTCCATTGGCCCCTCAAATGTCACGTATGAAGCACAAGTTCAAACATAAAAATGTTTAAGAATTTCAAGAGGGCTACAGGACAGCATTAAACCAAGTGGCCCCTCTGAAGGTGGCTCCTGTGCCTGCCCAGCTTATAGCTCGTGAGACTGGCCTGGGCCCCCCAAAAGCCAGACGTCACCTCACACTGGGGGAGGAGTCAGGACCTAGAGACTGGACACGCTCACACCCAGAGGCCAGCAGTGCAGAAAGGTGAGGCCCCAGGACATGAGGAACCACTACACGCACACACACACACGTGCGCACATGCGCACGCACAGGTGCACACGTATTCATGTACATGCTCACAGGTGCGGGGACACGCACACAGGTGCACACGTGCACACATGTACAGACGTGCACACACCTGCCCCAGGAGATGGCGCACACGGGTGCACACACGCACACATACACGTGCACGCGGGTGCAGACACACTCACTGACACACGTGTGGCTTCAGAGTCCCGTCACAGTGCTCCTTTCTGTGGGTTAGCGGCTGCCTCACCTGGATCAACTCACAAATTTCCAATGTCCCCAAGAAGACACTGGGGTCCCTGCTCCCCAAACTCCTGCCAGGCTCACTGAGTCCTCTTCTGGCCCATCTCCTCCCAAGTCCATATCCCAAAAGGGTGACTCTGGGCTTTTCCACGAGGGTAGAGGGAAAGAGGCTGATCAGGAAAGCCCCACCCTGTGGACAAATGAACGTTCCAGAGCCGCATCGACAGGCATCTTCGATGGAAGTGGGGTTTCGTTTCTTCACCCCCAAAGGCAGCATCATGCTGGGCACCCCTGGCTCCTTTCCCTGGATGAGGGTGGTGCCACACACCACGGGAGCCTCCCCAGGGTGAGCCCTGAAGCCCCCACAACGACCACATTGGGTCCTTCCTCCACAGCAGCGTGCCCCCCGCCTGCTCCTTGCAGATGGCCCCAGGAGCCACCAGAGGGGCTTGGAGGGCCGCCATGTCCTGCCTGCTGCCCTCAGCCTCCCCAGATGTCACAAGGCCAGCCCTTCCTTACACACCCCACCTGCCCCAGGAGATGGCAGGACTGCCCCCTTCATAAAGACAGAAGATCCCACACACTCTTCCCGGCACAGGGCACATTGGCGGCACGCTCCTGGTCCAAGAAGGAGTCAGCCCGATCATGGGGGAACTGGGTGAACAGGGTGGTGGATGCCAGGTGGTCTTAGTAAGTGGACAGAGAGCAGTAGCCATGCCTGAACCTTCCAGACGTGCTCAGACAGGATCACGAGAGTCAGTCAGCAAGCAGTTATGCGACGTGAGCTCAGCCATACTGAGGAGAGCCTACACGACACATGGGAGCGGGCCAGTGGGCCGTGAACCTGAGGTCCCACGTTACAGGAGGTCACACAGCTCCGGGGCAGCCGGGCCTACAGGAAATGCTGTTCCTAGACCGCACCCCTGGCTGGGGCTTCCCCAGCCCCAGGACCTGCGAGCAGGTCAGGGATGTCAGCCTGGACTCCCTACTCTGGGCCAGGGCCCCCTCCATTCGCCACGCAGCCCGCAAACCTCCAGGAGGCCCATGGCATGTGCCTGGCTTTCCATACGATTCTGCACCAGCCCAGCCTGTTCCCGGCCTCTGTACTTGGCAGCCTGTGGTTTTGCCTAAAAGGATGAAGAAAACCAGACATGCGAAGACAAGCCGCACTCTCTTTGGGGGGAAGCCCACACCTAATTGAGGACGGAGCTATTTATTTTCTTCCCTCACTGGCCCAGACCATGAAATATTTATCTCTCCTCATGGAGCATCTGTGCTCAAACCGCCTCAGACCAGCTCCCTGTGGGACCAAAGAGAGAATTGTTAGTCGATAACCTCAGACAAGGGAGCAGAGACACAAGCCGCAGCTCCCGCAGAACCGGGCAAGGGGGAGCATCTGTGGGAGGCTCACTGGCCCCGTGCAACCCCGCATCCCCAGCCCCGGCCGGACCTGCTCACAAGCAGCTCAGGATCACTGCCCTCGGGGTGCTGTGTGCAGTGGAGGTGGGAACAGGGGCAGGGGTGGTGGGGGGCTAACCTCGTCCTGCAGACCCCAGTCCAGCTGTTGTGACTGGGGTGTGCAGGGGGCCGGGGAGCAGAGCAGGTTCATGTGGGGCTGAGTCTGCACAACCCGAGGCCTGGTGGGTGGGAGCATGTGGAGCCCTCACCGGAAATGAGTGAGATCACCCCAAGTAGAGATGAACTGTGTCTCTGCGTGGGCCTCTGCCCGGTGTCCCCCTGTGCTCATAAGTGGGGTAGCTGCTTCCCCTGAACCCGCTTCCCCAGTATTCTGAGAATCAAGCAGAGAGGGGGCGCCTGGGTGGCTCAGGTGGTTTTGTGTTCGACTCCTGGGTTCGGCTCGGGTCTGATCTCAGGGTCGTGAGCCTGAGGCCCACGTCAGGCTCTGTGCTCAATGGGGAGTCTATTGGAGAGTCTCTCCCTCTCCCCCACCGCGCCTCCCCTCCCCCACACTCATGCACGCACACTCCCTCTCTCTCTAAAAGAAATAAATAAAATCTTTTAAAACAACGCAGGAGCATCCCACTCCCTGAAATGACCCCTTCCTTGGAGCTGCACACGGCAGGTTAGGGAAGTGCGTGTTCTCTGGACTGGGGGTGGGGGCACTTGTCATCTCTCCTGCCACCTTTCACGTGGCTGAAGGTCTCACATCACACCTCTGTCAGGGTGGGGGCATAGCCCCGGCCGACCCCACCCACACTCCCACTACCCTGGATGAGGCTGGAAGGAGGCAGCTCGGGCCAGGCCAGCCCTGCCCAGCCCCAGCGTCTGCAGGTGTCCCCACACCCACAGCTGGCAGGCGTCTGAGGCCCCTGGAAAAGGGGGTGCCCCATCCAGACACCCCATGCTCCAGACTAGGCTAGCAGAGGGCCCTGCGAGCTTTCTAGAGTGCTGGGAGGAGGGAAGACTGCCCAGACCACTCCCCACATAGGACTTCATCTCGGGGAGCGGGGAAGGGGAGGAGAACGGGGGCTGCTGCCGAGAAGCTTCCCGCTTTAATTTCATGCCACACTAGGGCACTCTCCGGAGAGTGGGTGTGCGCGCCGCCCCCCCAGGAGGCACCTATTCAGCAGCGTTGGATCATCTCCATCTCCCTCCCGGCGGCCAGGCCCACAGCCAAACACGGCCCCTCCTGCTCTTTGTTCGTCTCTCTCCAGAGGGACGGGGTGAGCCCCTGCACACAGCCGCCCATTCTGAGATCAGGAAAACCAAAGGAACGTGGCTTTCCCTCCACACAGATGACCCTCTGCCATAGAGGGGGAAACACAGAAGAGACGAGTCAGCCAGCTTCCCAGGCCGCTGCCCAGGAAATCAGCGCATTAATACGCTGCTGTCCCGGAGAGGCGGGGCTGGCCCGGAATTCACCATCTTGGCCTAACTTCAGTTTTCTGATTTGGGGTGAAAATGTGGAGTCGGGCCGTGGGGTTCCACTTACACGAAAGGCCCGGAGCAGCCGAGCCAGGACAAGAGGCGGATCCGTGGGGGCCCTGGGCGGCTGTCCTTTGGCGGTGAGGGGCTGTCTGGAACCGGACCAGTGGTGTAGCGCGACCCATAAATGCACCGGATGTGAACAAACACTTCAGAACGGCCGAATGCACAGCTCGTGAGCTGCTTCCAGAACACTGCCCACAACGAGAGGAGCCACGCAGGCAGGAGGAGCGCGAGGACACCGCAGACTCCCCAACAGGAATCGTCCCTCCATCCTCCGAGCTCCGCCGGGGATGAGGCTGCGGAGTCACGCTGCACGGGCACTGAGGAAGGGGTCCGACAGAGCCCCTCCGGGACCAGGCCCGCGGGTCCTTCCTGGTACCGTCAGTTCCAGCAAGAAGCCCCCCACCAGGTCTCCTGGGCAGGGGGCTGGGCAGTCACTCCCCTGCCGCGTCACCTCATGCTCGGAAGGCTGAGCGGCTTGCAGCTCCGCGGTCACTGTCAGGGACTGAGTCATCATGTTTCAACAAAGGGCCCCGGAATTTTATTTTGTACTGGGCCCGGCAAACTCTGAGC
This sequence comes from Mellivora capensis, assembly GCA_004024625.1. Lineage (NCBI taxonomy): Eukaryota > Metazoa > Chordata > Mammalia > Carnivora > Mustelidae > Mellivora > Mellivora capensis. The sequence continues at coordinate 96,949 of PISX010001082.1, forward strand.
TGGTCCTGCCTCTGTGGGGGCAGACAAAGGCCGCCCTCTCTCCTGGCTTTCTGGGGGGCCTAGAGGTGGAACACAGTGGGCTCCTGGCCCTGCCAGCCCCCAACAAGACTCAACTGCCAGGATGGCCAGTCTGGGGACTGGACAGGTTTAGTCCAGCTACTGTGCAGGAGAGGACCCCAAATTTCCTGGCCCCTGCCCACCAGGCCCCGCCCCCTTCTGCCTTCAGCTGTCTGAGCCCCAACATCCTGCAAGGGGCCAACACAGGCTGAGCAAGGGGAATGGTGTGTGCAAGATGAGTGAACGAGCACTAGGGAATTACGAGTTATGAGTGATGGGGACAGCGCATGTGGGGGGGATGACTGAACGGACGAAGGGACTGCACAGGCAGCGAAATGCAGATGGGAAGCTCCACGGAGAGTGCGGGCAGCAGGGTAACCCTGGCAGTGAGGGGACCCGTCTCCACCCCGTGGCAGGGCAAGCATCCCCTCATACACGGGACTGTGTCCCCAAAACTCACCTGTTGAAGTCCTGAGCCCAGGCCCTCAGAATGCAAGCTCATTGGGAACGCAGGTCCTCGCAGAGGGAGTTAGGCCAATGTGGTCTCACTACCCCAGTGTGGCAGTCCTGGCAGGAAGGGGACTTGGGACACACGGTGCCCGGGGAGAAGGCCAGGTGACGATGCAGGCCCAGAACGGATGAAGCTTCCCGGAGGCGGAGACAGCCGGCAGAGGACAGTGTCTGGAGCCGGGAGACGACCTGCCCCCTGCTCCAGCCCTGGGCCACTCTGACCCCCCGCCAGGGCACTCTGTGCTGACACGCCCAGCCCCCCCTCCTCCCGCCCTGCATCCGGTCCCAGCGAGAGCCAGACTGAGTGACCGCAGTGTCCGCCTACCTGAGGACAGGGTGCAGGAGGGCCATCAGTCTCCCTCGAGGCCGGCTCCTCTGCACACACTCTCAGCCAGCGGGTCTCCGCTCCCAGCCCTGCTGGGAAGCCGATGCCATGGCCGGGTTCTCCCTGCTCACCGGCCCTCTCAGCCCTGCCCGGCACTCCTGAGCCCCTTGGGGTTCACTCTGGAACATCCCTTCCAGAGTCACGGGGCAGGGCTGTGAGCGCACTGTGACAAAGGCAGAGAACATTTCAGCTTCAGAGGGAGGCCAGAGTCCCAGCAAGGAGCGCTCACTCGGGGAGGAGGGGCAGGAGGGGGAGAGGAGGAGGGGACGGGCTTTGCTAAGGGCCAGGGAGTCTGCTCTCTGCACACCTCCACTCTGCGGCAGGTGCCCGGTCCTGCTCTGAGGGGCTGAGATCGCGGGGCGTGGGCAGGGCCGCCGGCATCAGGGTGAGGCTGCTCTTCCAGGCCCCAAGAGCGCGAGGACGTGAGTTTTGGTAGCAAACACGGGGTCTGGGGGCACCTAAGAAACTCATGCTCTCCCCAACATGGACTGCTTTCATGGCCAAAATATTTCAATTGGTTACTCCAGTTTTTATTCATCTAAAAACATAAAAATCTCTCCAAGGCCACTTTGTGTTGTGCTGATCCTCAGTGGGAAAGAAAACTTGGGGGTGCATGAGATACACGTCAAGTACCACCCCTTAAGCAGCCCATCCCCTCCGCTCCACAGCCCAACCTGAGAACCCACGGGGTCCCCCTCTCCCAGCACGGAAGCTGCTGCAAAACGAGGGAACTTGGAAAGGAGACCGGACCCAGCTGGGGACATTCCCGGCGACATCCACTGAAGGCAGGGAGCTCATGTGCCCTCCAGGCAAGACCCCTCTCCCGCCTGCCCCAGGGGTTCCTGCCCAGGTGAGAGGGATACGGCCACCATAGAAGTCACGGCCACTCCAGGCAGGAGTCCCTTCCCCGGGGGCAGTCGGCGCACGGGAGCCAGGCCACACACACGCCGCAAGGGCTGTGGGCACAGAGGGCCTGCCAGCCGATGGCAGCTCAGTGACACTGTGGCCAGTGCCGGCCAGTGACCAAGCGGCAGGGTGCCTGAGACCACGGCCCAGGGGTCAGCGCCCGCACGGCAAGGGACAGCACAGGGACGAGCACGCATGTGTTATGTGCGCGTGGACTGGTGGCGTTTCCAGCCCACTAGCATCTCCATGCTGAACCACCTCATTTTCATGTCGTTCTGAGTCTCACCTTACCGGGAAATCGTGAAAGAACGCTGATCTCCCACCAGTTTCCAAAGTCGCCCACTTGGCCTAACCTGGAAAACTCACACGGAGGCGGCTGTAACCATCCGTGCCCACCAGGTGGCGCCACCACAGGGAGCCGCTCCCACGACCCCGAGGCCTCCTAGGGCTGCACCAGGCTGGTCCAGGGTCACTGGTCTCATCTCCTCCTGCAGGGTTCCCTGGACAGGGACAGTCGCTGCTGCTCTCTGCGGGAAGCTTCGCACCCAGTGCACAGCCCACGACATCTCCCTTGCCACTGTCCTTCCCATGTTGACAGTAAAAACCTTTGTCTGGTTGGCACTGTCCCTTTCACTAGGATGGACCCAGGGAAGGGGGAGGGACGAGGAGCATGGGGAAGGGAGGCTGGCGGCCCCCGGTATCAATATGGGCCAGTCCCCAGCAAGACAGCAGCCCTCTGCTCAAATAGGGTGCCGCCCATTGCCACCTCCTCCAGGAAGCCTTCCTGGGACTAGTCCAGCAGAGTCATGCTCCAATCTCCCCCAGCCCGGCCCTGGGCTAGGGCCTGCCACCTTCCAGACTGGGTGGAGGGGCCTGCATGAAGAAGAGGAGGGGGACCCACTGATGGACGATCAACCTAGGTTGGGGCAGTTCTAGGGACCAGCCCTCACGGGGGGCCTCAGCACAGGCCCAGGAGCTGGAGCTCACTGGACTAGCCTGAACTGGGCCTCGTGTGTGGGAGGTGGGTGTCCAGCTCTCAAGTTGGGGTGGGGGGGTCAGCCAACAGAACCACAAGGACCAAGAGTCGGGAATGACACTCAGGACAGAATTTCCAGACCGAGAGAAGCAGGTGCTGGAAGGGAAATGATGTGCCTGCTTCCCGCTGGGGGAGCGAAGCTGGGGAGAGGTCCGCAGCTCCTGCCTCTCCCGGGCTTGCCTGCCCAAGAGCAAAGTCAGCACGGAGCACAGCAAAGCTGAAAGGCGGGGGTGGGGGGTGGGCAGCGAGCCCTCAGGCCGTCTGGATATCTAGATCCAGCAGTGCCTGAAGCCATCCTGGGCTCAAGTAACTGCAAACTCAGAGGTCCCTTTTCTTCCTAAACCAGTTTGAATTAGTCAAGATTTCTCCAGTTGCAAGGGGTCAGGTCCCAGCTCCCAGGAAGGTCCAAGCTCAAAGAGAAGCCAGACAGGTGTGCACTTGGCCCCGGGCAGCTGAGACCACCACGGAGACACTGCCCTGCACGCTGACCTCTGGGCCCCCGGCCCCCAGCCTGCTCACTCTCTGCTGCTGAGACCCCCCTCCCCCACCAATCAGTCTCACCAGATAAACAGCAAACACCCCCGTGAGGAACATGTGGGCCGTGCCATGCCGCCTGCAGACCCCCACCAGGGGCACCTCCCGTCCTGACCCCTGAGACGCCGGCCAGCACTTGCTCTAACATATCCTTCATTTGCTTTTGAACTGTTATGTGAGCATTGTTCAGGGGCCTGGACAATCTCTTCTTTTAATTTTCTGTGTATTAATATTTAATCTCAACCAAGTGCAGAATCAGCCGTACAGTGATATGGGAGCCACAGGAGTAAGAATCAGTGACGGGCACGTGTAAGCTGCTCTCGGTGCGTCTCGAGGGTCCCTGCCTGCTCCCGGGCAATCACACCCCTCAGACACACAGGCCACCCGGGATGCCACGGCCAGGAAGGGCGGCCAGGGAGGGACAAGGTCAGAGGCAGGGTCGTGGGCCGTCTGACGTGCGCAGGGGAGCTGAGGTGAGAGTGGCTCCGCTCCTCCACGGTCCTTCAGAGCGTCCAGGCGGCCCTCATGGCCAGGTCCTCGCACCCCCACAGATTTTGTATCCAAAGGGGGTCCCTCCCCCCTGGATGTTCTGACTGGAAGCTACGGCCAGTGCTTCTGGACGGAGACTTTGGATGCAGGAATGGGGGGGACAGATGATAGAACCAGGGGACATCGGGTCCCCCAGGCTAGAATGCAGCCCCAGTAGCCTAGGACTCCAGACGCCGGGCCCCAGGTCACCAGCGTGGGGCTGCACTTTCTCCCGTCTGCACCCAGATGGATGGCAGCCTGAGCCCAGCTGTGCCCTGAGGGCCAGGTGACACTGGGCACTCTGACCCCTGGAGAGGAGGGCAATGAGGTCGCCTGGTGCCTGGCCAAGAGCTCAGGGTCAGCGGAACTCCTGCCTCCCTTGTTCTATAAATATCCCCGACTCCAAAGCCCCCAGCTCCCAGGTCGTGGGCCGTGGAAGGAGACCCGGCAAAAGTCCAGCCAGACTCTGGCCGGCACGGGGGCAGGGGGAGGGCAGCAGGGAGACCCGCCCTTCCACCATGAATGAGCAGCCCCGGAGCCGCTTTCTCGCACTGGACCTCGGACCCGGCAGGACTGTGGTCTTCAAGGGAGAGAAGTCAGTCTCGGGGCCCTTGGCTCCCAGCTCACCAGCTGGGGACGGTCCCCACATTGCAGCTCAGGAAGGGTCATGGGCCCACAGGCCTTTCTGAGCAGAGGAGACAGAAGCCGGGATCCGGGAGGCGGAGGCAGTGGGAAGCCGCAGGGCCAAGGACCCGAGAGCTCTCTGGAGGGAGCCCCAGAGAGCAGCAGAGAGGCCCCGAGCTCGAGGCAGATGCCGGTCTGCTCACGCAGCATGAAGCTCCCCAGGACTGGGATGGTGGTGGGGCTCACCTGGGCCTGGGGCCTCCTGCATCCTGGGGAGGGCACCAGGTGTGGCCCCAGAGAGGTTCTTTGGGGGTAGCTGAGCCCCGCAGAGTGCTCTAGGGCGCCCCGTCAACACAAAAGGAAGCCTGGAAAGGGGGCCTCGGCCCGCTGATCGAGCTGCACCACAGGCTCTTCACATGCCATCTAGCGCCCACAGGTCAGCGTCCGGGGGACATCCGACCCCAGCAGGAGAAACAGGAGCCGGCCAGGGGTGCCTGGCGGGCAGACAGGACCCAGGGGGAGACTCCCCCCGTCAGAAGGTGGGGGGACAGGAAGAATGAGGCCTGAAGACCCAAAGGGTCTTTTCATTCCAGACCTGAGAACCGCAGCCTCTGAAGTGAGCGGCACAAGGGACAATGAGGGGCCGCACGCGGTGGGGGGCGGGGCTGAGTGTGCAGGGCCACGCTCTGAAGACAGACTCTCTGTGACACGAGGGCCGGCACGAAGGTGGCCGAGGGACAGAAAAATCAGGCCCTAAGAAATAACGATCGAGTTTTCCAAATCTGTCGAAAATCTGGAGAAGGAAGAAGACCACACCCCGCCCCAGCAGAATAAACATAAAGAAACTGCCACCCAGCGATCCGGCGGAGGAGAACCGGTGGCGAAGGCCTCCCGCAGCCCAGGAGACCGATGAGCCCCGCCGCGGGCCGGTCGGGGCACAGCGGCTTCTCCGAGCGCTCCCGGCCACACACACCAAGGCAGTGTCTTGAAAGCGTCCAGAGGGAAAGAAGGTCTCCCCGGCTAAAACCCCACAGCGCACGGAAATGCCTTCACAGATGGAACTTTTTTAAACAAACAAGAAAAAGTCAGACAATTGATCACCAGCAGGCTCTCGGGCAAAAAAGAAATCAAAGTCCTCCAGGCACCAGGGCCACGACAGCAGACGGGTCCCACCGGAGGACAAGGCTGGACACGGAAGACGTGCGGGTCGCGTTAAAACTCTCTGACTGCTTATTTTCAGAAGAAAATCGAGGGTTTCAAGCCGACTTGTTAATGAGGCACTGTGGATCCTCCGTTTGTGCACACACACCCCGCGGGCCAGGCAGCAGCTGCACGAAGGCCGGGAGCGTGAGCAGGGAGTCGCGGGTGTGCAAAGCGTGTGCCGAGGTAGAGGGCACGCTTGCACGCGGACAGAGCCGCCGCCTGAATGCGAAACTCGCAGCCACGGTCGATAGGCCAAGGGTGAAGGCAGAAATGGGATCGTTGTAACACGCAGTCCAAAGGGATTCAGGGAAAGAGGAAAGAAGGAACTGGGGGACGTGGGCCAGAGGAGGAGCGGCTGTGGGGCGGGGGCTGGGGGTGTCCCGAGGGTGGCAAGGCGGGGCGGGGACGGGCACAGAGGATCGGAGGCAGCTCTTCTCGGGTCCATCCCTGTTTGATCCGGGAGCAGAGCTCATTGAGGAGGGCAAAGGGGCCCGTGCCCAAACCCCACAGGGCAGGGCCAGACGGACGTCCGTCGCCGCCCGGCTGCTGCCCACATGGCATCAAGGAGCCGCCTGCAGGTGTCCACACAGAGCAGTGGGTATCAGAGAGCTCTTGGCCTGGGGGTGGCCCATTGTCCAGCTTGGCTCTGGAGGCGGAGACCCGAATGGCCCCCGAGTTGGGTCCTGCTGTCTGCACTGAGGTGCCAGGACAATGCCCACCTGCTGTGCGCAGCGAAGGTGTGAAACAGCTGCACTCACTGACCCAGCATGGGGTCTCTGCGTCCAGACAGCCTGCCACAGAGGCAGGGCTCAGACTGCGGTCCCGACTGGTGTGGCTAGGGCTGAGGGGCCAAGGAGAGGGGCCCCCCACGTGGAAGGCTGACCTGCCACCATCTTTCCAGGCAACCCCCAGCCTTGCTACCCCATTTTGCAGATGGGAAAGGGTGAGGCCTTCCTGGACGGTTGGGCAGGGCCCCTGGGCCCATACAGTGGTCATCCCAGTAAGGGTGACCCACCAAAGTGCATGGAGAAGCATGGCGCACATTGGTCCCATCCCCACACTCGCCTAAGTGCACAGCATGTGGGAGCCAGGTGCCGTGGCTGGCCCTGGTTTACCCATCTTACAGGTGAGGCGGAGCTGGGGGTCCAGCGTGGGCTGCCCTGGCCTGGCCCCAGGTTCCTGGGCCCTGACCACTGTCCCCTAAGGCCCGTTCCTTCTACATCTGGTCCTGTCCTCGGTGTCCTGGGCCTACATCCCCTCTGTGGCCAGACCCCGCCGTCCAAGGGCACTAGTCTGGGCACCCCCGGGGCACTGCAGAGACGCCCTGCCCCCTCCCACAGCCCTACCCCCTCAGTGCTCCCCACTCCCAGACAGAACTGCTGTCGGCATGCAGTCCTTCCCAACACACACACACTGGGCCTCACCTTGACACAGAGTTGTAGGGGGCAGGGTGGGGGGACCGAGGCGCTGCAGGCGGGGCCCTCTGGGCTGCGTCCCGGTCACTCCAGAGTCCAGGGCCTGAGGGGTCCCCAAGAGCAGGCAAGGACACACTCAGACCCCATGCTTCTGCCACCCCAGTCCTCTGGAACTGCCGGCTGGACCCACAAACCCAGGGGCTTGCTGCCCCCCGGAGGCCAGAAGGAGAACAGCCCCTAGTGGGTCACCCCACCCTCAGCGCTGCCGGCTGCAGGGGCAGGGGCGGGGCTGTGGGGAGGGACTAGGGCGGGCCTGGGGCCGTCCTACCCTCCACCCAGGGCCCTGGACACCCAGGCTATCCTCCGACCAGCACCACAAGGTGCTGTGGCAGAGCCCCTCCCACCCACACAGAGCCCCCATGCCAACACCTGTAGTGTCCGGCTCAGGGCACGGTGACCTCAGGTGCCCTCAGCAAGTCCGGGGCAGTGACTGCCTCGTCTCCCAGTGGCTGCGGAGCACATGGGCAAGGTGGCAGGTGTCGACCCAGGAACAGCCCAGCCCAGCTGGTTAGGACCAAGCAGGGGACACGGAGGAGAGAAGTTTGAGCAGGAACGAGGGGAGGGGGGAACGGCATCGACTTGCAGGGAAAGCTCTGCCTACAGGTGGTGTCTAGGGCTGATGGCCACCTGGGCAAGAGTGAGAGTGGGCCGGGTGGGGTGAGGCTTCTGTTCTCCCCAGCTCGAAGAGGTAACCAGGGGCCGTTGCAAAGGGCAGGTGGACCACAGTTTTATTCTGAGTGAGGGGACCGTGGCAGGGACTCACCTGATGTGCTTCACCGTGATCCCCCCCATCTTTTGGAGAAGAGTACACGTGGGGACCCCACACAGAAGCAGGAGACTGGCTGGGAGGCTGTGTTGGTTACCTACTGCTGTGTGACAGGCTGCAGGGGTAGCTGGCCCCCCACAGGTGAGCCAGGACATACCCTTCCCCAAAGAAGAGGCCAGACATGGGGGTAAATCTTAGGACACCACTTCCTAGCACTCTCTGGTGGAGAAAGGAAGGTGTCAGGGAGCCTGAGTGACATTTCCACATTGTCCCACATCAGCAGCAGAGACACCTCTGGGAAGGGAAGCCTGGGGCCCACCGGCCTCTGCTCTTGTTTCCAGCCTCTCCAGACTCTGCCTCCAGGACTCCCACACAAGCTCTGCCGCCAGGGTGCCCGTGGCCCGTTGTCTTCCTGCCAACTCCAGGCAGCATGAGGCGATCAAACCAGGAACTGGATAGCTGGACCCACCACCCTCTTTGGGCCCCAGAGCAGACAGAGTGCCAGCAGTATGGGGAACACAGGCCAACTTCCAGTTCCTCCAGAGTCTGAGGCCCGGTCTCTGTCCATTTTTAATTGGATTATGTTTTTTGCTATTAAGTTATATGAGCTCTTTATATAGTTAGGCTATTACCCCCTTATCGCACATTTGCAAATACTTTTTCCCATTCTGCAGCCTTTTCATTTTGTTGATGGTTTCCTCTGCTGTGTGGAAGATTTTTAGTTTGATGGGGGCCCAGGAGTTTATTTTTGCCTTTGTTTTTGGTGTCAAATCCAAAAAAATCATCACCAAGACCAATGTCAGGGAGCTTGCTGTCTGTGTTTTCGTCTAGGAGTTTTGTGTTTTCAGGTCTTTTAGCCCATTTTGAGTTGACTTTTGTAGACGGCGTGAGACTGGGGAGTGGTTTCATTCTCCCGCATGAGGTAGTCTGGATTTCTCAACAACAGCTGCAGAAGCTGTCCTTTCCTCATTGGATACTCCGGGCTCCTTCGTTGTGAGCTAATTGGCCATACGTGTGTGGGTTTATTTCTGGGATGCCTGTCCTGTTCCTCTCGCCCCGTGTCTGTTTCATGCCAGGACCACGCTGTTTTTACTACTACAGCGTCGCATAGTTTGGAAGAAGGAAGCGTGATGCCTTCAGCTTTGTTCTTCTTTCTCAGTCCTGCCTTGGCTCTTCAGGGTGTTTTGTGGCTTGATACAGATTTTAGGATTTTTTTCTATTTCTGTAAAAATTCCATGGGAATCTTGGTAAGGATTGCGTTGAATCTATAGATGGCCTTGGACAGTATGGGCATTTTAACAATATTAAATTCCAACCCATGAGCACAGAATATCTTTCCATTTATTTGTGTCTCTTCAGTGTCTTTTCATCAATGTTAGAGTTTTCGAAGTACAGGTCTGTCACTTCCTTGGTTAAATTTCTTCCTATTATTTTATTCTTTTTGATGCAATTGTAAATGGGATTCTTTTCTTAATTCCTCTTTCTGATGGTTTGTTGGTAGTGTATAGAAATACAACTAATTTTGAGGGTGCCTGGGTAGCTCAGTTGGTTAAATGTCCGATTCTTGGTTGTGGCTCAGGTCATGATCTCAGGGTCATGGTCTTAGGGTCGTGATCTCAGGTCATGATCTCAGGGTCATGGTCTTAGGGTCGTGATCTCAGGTCATGATCTCAGGGTCATGGTCTTAGGGTCGTGATCTCAGGTCATGATCTCAGGGTCATGGTCTTAGGGTCGTGATCTCAGGTCATGATCTCAGGGTCGTGGTCTCAGGGTCATGATCTCAGGTCATGGTCTCAGAGTCATGATTTCAGGTCATGGTCTCAGGGTCGTGATCTCAGGGTCATGATCTCGAGGTTAGGATCTCAGGGTTGTGATCTAAGGGTCATGATCTCAAGGTCATGAGATGAGCCTCGAGTTGGGGTCCGTGCTCAGTAGGGAGGCTGCTTGAGATTCTCTCTCTCTCCCTCTCCTTTGCCCCTTCCCACTTGCATGCTCTCCCTCTAAAATAAATAACTCTTTAAAAAAACCACAACTGATTTTGTGTATTAATTTTGTATCCTGCACCTTTCTTAAATTATTTTATTAGCTGTGACAGTTTTTAGTGGCATCTTCAGGATTTTCTATATAGACACTCCCCGACTTATGATGGTTTGACTTACAATTATTTGACTTTACAATGGTGTGAGAGCAATATACACTGGGTAGAAACCACACTTTGAGTTTTGATCTTCCCCAGCTAACAGTCTGTGCTTGGGTCCTGCTTGCAATGCTGGGCAGTGGCGGCTCCCAGGCAGCCACGGATCAGGAAGGTCAGCAACAGAGACACTTGAAACCATTCTGCACCCAGTCAGCCATTCTGTTTTTCACTCTTCATACAGTATTCGATAAGTCAGATATTCAGCATTTTAAAATAGTGTTTGAGGGAGATGATTCTGCCCAGCTGCAGGTTCATGTCAGTGCTCGGGGCTTAAGGTCAGCTGGATTAGGTGTGGTGTTTGGTGGCTGAAGAGTGTATTAAATAAATTTCCTACTTACGATACTTTGAATTTATGGTGGGTTTATTGAGATGTGACCCCATCATAAGGCATGGAAGGTCTCTGTGTAGTACCATGCCCGTTATCTTCTAGAGACAGTTTCACTTCTCCCTTTCTGATTTGGATGCCTTCGGTTTCTTTTCTGAAATTTTGTTTCATCAGGGACGCTGGCCTGTAATCTTCTCTTGAGGTGTCTTTGCCTGCTGTCAGAGTAATGTTGCACTAGCAAAACGCGTTTGGAAGAATTCCCTCCTCTTAATTTTTGGGAAGATTTTGAGAAGGATCAGCATTAGTTCTTTAAACATCCAAGAGAATCTGCTTCTGAAGCCCTCTGGTCCTGGGACCTTCTCTTTTGGGAGGTTCACAATTACTGAATCGATCTTCTTGCTAGTGATTCATCTGTTCAGACTTTCTATTTCTCCATGACTCAGTCTTGGGAGGTTGTATGTTTCTAGGGATTTACACGTGTCTTCAGGCTGTCCAACTTGTTGGTGCACATTTGCTCCCAGTGGTCTCCGAAGATCCATTGTATCTCTGTGCTGTCAGTCACAAGCACATGGACATTTAGAGCAACTTCATTCATAATTGCCAACAACTAACAGAAGAAACAGAGATATTTGTAACTATGTAGACACCTTCAGTGATACAATCGTGAATTTGACCAAATTAACTTATATAGAACCCTACACCCAATAACTGAGAAATGTACCTGCTTTCACCAGAAAATTTTTTACAAATTTTACAAAAATTAACCATACAAGATAGTTATAGAAATCTGGGGGGAGAGAGAGGGAGGGAGGGACAAAGATCGGTAGGCACAGGGGAAGGGACTTTGAGGCACTGTAACTGTTCTGTGTGGTACGTACCTGTTAGTACACACCTGTCAAGACCCGCAGATTGTCCAGCATGAGGAGTGAAGGTGGATGCGAGCTGTGGACTTCAGTCATCATAACCCTAACCACGTCATCAGCTGGAACACACGTAGCGTCCATGAACCATGTTAACAATGGGGGCAGGCGGTGGGAGGTGGTAATCGGAAACTATACTTTTCCATCAATTTTTCTATAAACCTTAAAACTGTCTTTTTTTTAAAAAAAGTATTAATTGGCCATATGCTGAGCCAAAAGCAATCTTCAAAAAAGAAGATAAGTAAGCATGGTAATGTCTTTAGGAAGCAAATTTTTCAGAGCAATCCTGACCACCCCCCCCCCCAGCAGAATGGCTTTTCCAGCGGTTGTCACTGTCTGATTTAGCTCAGGTACACAGTGAGACTCAGCCACAGCTTAGAAGCTACTAAATACACCAAAAATAAGAGAAGGGAGGATTCAAACAACACAGAGCATGCTGGGCATTTAAGTGGAAAGAGATCCGATCAGCCAGGAGCCTGTCTGGTGACGGAGAAGAGCACAGCAGAAGGAAGGAACCTTCCCCGAGCTTCTGCGCGGACTAGATCTCTTGTGGTCATTCCAGGTCAATGGCTGGGCCACCAACCAAGGAGACATTTGGGGGACATAAGTTCATGCAGATGCTGCACCTGCCTCCACAACATCCTTCCTGAACGGCTGGCAGGTGCCCTCTGTATGGGGGATCTGAAGGTCCAGCCGGTGGGACAGGATTTGAGCCTCCTAAGCAGCACTCGGGAGGAGGTGGGTGTGGGGGGGCTGGGTTCTATGTATCCCATCAAGAGGCCACAACCCGGGAGATCTGTGTGCAAACCACCCCACGTCCCTGCACCACCAATGCAATCCTCATGTAAAATATGCCATTTGTTAGTGAAATTTGGAAAGAAACAGTTGAAGCATCCCGAGGGATATGGAGCGTGAGAAGCAGCAGCCCCTGTGCTGTGAGACGGGGACCCTCACGGACTCCATGGGTGGAGCGCAGTTTTCTGGGTGGCCAGCAGGTGGCGGCCCCTGACCAAAACCAGAGCATCTCCCTGCCTTTTCTGGGATTTGTGGCTGGTTTTCCACCTTCAGCCTGGTGGGCCTTCGGGAAGGCTGTTACCTGGTCCTGCCCGCCACCCGCAGGCCCACCCCTGCCTCCAGTCCTCCTCTGAGCTGCTGAAGGGGCTTGGTTACCTGGCCGGTCCAAAAATGGCCTTGGTGGGAGGCTTAGACCTCCCAACCGCCATGCCCGGCCCCAGAGCAACGCCCTCCCCAGGCTGCGACCCAGGAGGGCTGCACCTTAGCCCCCGGTGCCCACCCCAGATGCCACCTGCTGCTCCAGGCCAGCTTGTTTCAGGGTTCAATCTTTGAATTTTTTTAAGCTTTTATTTCAACCCCGAGGTGTTCAACACAGGTGCACGCCTTTGTCCCCTCACCTGCTTCCCCTGCCCCCCGCGCCCCTCCCCTCTGGTGGCCTCAGGTTCACCGGAGCTGAGGGTCTGTTTCTTGGTTTGCCTCTCTCTCTCTCTCTCTCTCTCTCTCTCCCCTTTTCCGGTTTGTTTCTTCAGTTTCACAGAGGACTGAAATCGTATGGTAGTTGTCTTTCTCTGACTGACCTGCTTCACTTCGCATAACACCCTCTGGCTCTGTCCATGTTGTGACAAAGGGCAAGGCTTCACTCTTTGTGGCTGTACCACTCCACTGTATGCATCTGTCCAGGCCATGTTTTGAAAGCCAGCCTCATCCACACCTGTGCTCGGTCACAACCCGCTCTGCCGCAGTGCCCCTGGGTGATCAGATGCCCCGCACTCAGTATGTCCATAGCACACCGCGCCCCTGAGCCCCCACACCTCCATCCAAGCCTGAGTCCCGGAGGCAAGACATCATCCGACTGCTCCTGTCGGCCTCAGGGTGCCTGTGGACTCAGCCCACTTCTCTCCGTGTCGGCTGTCACCCCTGACCGCTATGCCAGGCCTGGGGAGACACCCAGGAGGAAGTGCCCCCAAGCCCCCTGACCACAGCGGTCTGTCGGGACACGTCCCTGAGCACGTTCCATGATTGCTCCCGCTCTTCTACCCAAGACCAAACTCCCCAGTGTAGCTGCTCCCCTGACCTCAGAGTCCCCGGCCCCTGCCGGCCCCCTGCTGTTGTCCGCCAACTGCCATGCTCCTTCTGATGGCTGTATGCCCCCACCCCAGCCCCTTGGCCGAGTTAGTGCCCACTCCCCCTCCAGACCACGGCCTCCTGTCCGCACCAGGCTGTCTCCAGCACCCGCCTGTGCCTCAGCCCAGACCCTTCTTACCCTCACCAGCTCTTGCCACCCACATCCGTTCTGGGCCAGGACACACCTATGGGTGAGACCTGCCCTTCTGAAAGCACCAGCAGGGCAAACGCAAGGCTCCAGTGTAGACAGACGCATTAGCCTCCCCTCCCCCAGCCCCCAGTCTAGCACCTGCCATCCTCCTGACTCCACCACTAGGGCCGCACCTGGCAAGCAGAAACCCAGAATGTTCCCTCTCTGACCTTGGATAAGTGTAAACCGTATACTTGAAAGACCAGAAAACAGAAACGAGAGGTTTACCCTAAAAAGGAAGTTTTTGTCCTCAAACTCCAATCCCAGCGGCACATCACTACGACTTGGGGGAGTGTGGAAACCACCTCAGGATGCAGGAATCCCGGGAAAGTGGGTGGGGGGACTGGAGGCCCAGGGAGGTCCCCGATGGCGATGGCGCATCCAGGCCTGACGCCCCAGGGCTGGCGCCTGGGTGAGCAGTTTGGTTTGCGGACTCATTTGTGCAGCTGCGCTCCGGCTCTGCGAGGGCCCCCAACCCGGGGCTACAGGCCCAAGCCTCAGGCAGAGGACCCCAGGCGCGATCGGCACCTGCCCCGGCCTGAGCAGCACAGTGTCCCCGGCTGTGCTGCAGGCTCCCCGTTGCGGCTCTGGCCAGAGGAAGGGAAGACAGGATGGACGAGGCAGGTGCCCACGTGAGGCGGGAGCGTTCTGCGGTGGCAACCCGAGGTGGCAGAAGGAGACCGCCGGAGACGCCGAGAAGCGGGAGAAACCGCAGCCGCCCTCTCCACCCAGACCTCCAGCTCCCTCCATCCCAGCGGTCCCCCACCCCGGCCGTCGGTCTGCGCCGCCGCTGGAGCCAGGCTCCGAAAAGAGGCGGTCACCAAGTCCCTTCTGATTGGATGGCCACAAAGTCCCAGCGGGCGCCCCCCGCACCTTAAAACGATCGGAGTGAGTGGGAGCTCGAGCCCGCCCCCGGGCCCAGCCCTGCATGCGGCGAGGGGTGGGGGAGGAGAGCAGGACGGAGAGACCGGGGACGAGAAGGACGAGCACGCGGAGAAGAGGAGGAGGCGGCGACCCGGAGGCGTGGCCGAGGCGGCCAGAGAGGCCCGGCGCGAGGAGGCTCGGGGACCGACAGCCTGACGGACGCGCGGCCCCGGAGCTGCACGGCGGCGGCCGCGCGGCCATGGCCGAGCTCAAGTCGCTGTCGGGGGACGCGTACCTGGCTCTGAGCCACGGCTACGCGGCGGCGACCGCGGGCCTGGCCTACGGGGCGGTGCGGAGGCCCGAGGCGGCCCGCGGCTACGGCGCGCCGGGCCCGGGCGGCGACCTCCCCGCGGCGCCCGCGCCCCACCCCGCGGCCGTGGCCGAGAGCAGCGGCGAGCAGAGCGGCGACGAGGACGACGCCTTCGAGCAGCGGCGGCGGCGGCGGCGGCGGGGAGCCGGGGGCACGGCGGACGCGCGGCGGAGGCCCCGGGAGCAGCGCTCGCTGCGGCTGAGCATCAACGCGCGCGAGCGGCGGCGGATGCACGACCTGAACGACGCGCTGGACGGGCTGCGCGCAGTCATTCCCTACGCGCACAGCCCGTCGGTGCGCAAGCTCTCCAAGATCGCCACGCTGCTGCTCGCCAAGAACTACATCCTCATGCAGGCGCAGGCCCTGGACGAGATGCGGCGCCTCGTGGCTTACCTCAACCAGGGCCAGGGCCTGGCGGCGCCGGTGGCCGCTGCGCCCCTGACGCCCTTCGGCCAGGCCGCTGTATACCCGTTCTCCCCGGGCGCCCCGCTGCCCTGCCCTGACAAGTGCGCCGCCTTCTCCGGGACGGCCTCGGCGCTGTGCAAACACTGCAACGAGAAGCCATGAGGGCCGGGGCTGCTCCCCCTCCCGCACCAGTCCTGCATTTTGCCTTGTGCCACCCTACCCTGACTGAACCCCGCCCACCGGGAGAAGGCTGCGGGACGTCGCTTCCAGCCCCCGCCCGCTGAACAGTGTGGGTAGGGCCGCCAGAAGCTCGGAGCACGTCTGGGCACGGGTTTGAGCCCGAAAGAGGGGCACTGGCATCCGCGCCCTGGAGGCCGCAGCGCGCCCGCTGGGCAACCTCCAACAGGAGACAAGCCCTGCTTGTCTGGGCGCCGCTCACCCTGAAAAAGAAAACCAGGGCCACAGTGGGAGCGGGAACCACTGTGATCCCTGGGGGAGTGGTCCTGCTGGTCGCCAGCCCGGTTCTCCTCTCCCAGCGCAGGGAGAGCGCTTAGCCGGGCTTGGCGGCTCAGGGGCCCGCGCGTTGGGTTCTCCCCGGACTGCTGGGTGTGCTCCCGACCACCGACCGCCTGCGCCAGCTAGTCTGTCTCTGAGACTCAGCGGCCTCGGTGCCCCTGCAGCCCAGCAGCGGATGCAAACGGACCCAGCCCACGACTGTTTGCTAAGCAGCTGGACTGCCCTTGACGCTGGAAGACCCCAGGCAGTAGCTGAAGTCAGAGTGTGTTATGTTTAGTTTCTTGCCTGCCTGGAGGCACGAGCCTCTGGACTCCAACACTTGCTGCCTCCAAGTCTGAGGAATCTGTCCCCTAAACCATCCCTGGACTCCCCGGCCACCACCACTCATGCTGGAATGTCCCTGCCAGGGTGTGGCCTGCGTGGAGTTGGATGGAGACCTGCCCACAGGCGGTTGCACAGAGGACAGTCCCCACACTTGGCCTGGGCTATCAGGGAAGGGCCGGGTCTAGCCCCGCTGACCTCCATACCAGCCCCCTGCGCGTTTCCAGGGGAGGAGGCCGGGCCGTGGTGAGTAGGCTGGTGGGAGGGGCTGCTTCCCAACCTGGGGAAAGGTGATGGCTTTGTCTCTTGGAGTTGGGGTCTGTCTCTTTGATGAGGGTGCACGGCGCAGAATTCTGCTGCCGTAGGGGTCCACACTCTCTGCTCAGCCGGCCAGCTACCCTGGGGACCGGGTGTCCCCGCGCATTTGCCCCTAGCCACCCCGCTGCAGTATCCGGCCTTAGTAACCCAGTTTCCTCAGCTGGCTGTCGCTGTCGCTGTGCTAATGAGGAGAGGACCTCCGCCCTACAGAGCGGCCTGTCTGAAGCATTTAACTTTAATTAATGCATTTCAAAAGGCCCTTTTGTATCTGCAAAATGAAGTGTGTGATTAAGCTTTATTCATAAAGACATATGCTTAATACTGGTTTTTGCTAATTTCCATATTTATTTCTTCACTGTCTTCTTTTCCCTAACACACTACATTATCAGTTTTGCACATTCAGAAAGCTGAGAGCTAGGAGCTCTGTTTCAAATCCTTTTTAGGTAAGCAAAGGCAGGACAGCTGCAAGCTCCAACTCCATTTACTTCCAGGACCATTTAAAAGTGCTCCTGAATCAACTTTATGAATTGCTGGTCATAATCTGAAACAGCGTTGCTCTCCTGGTTGAAACAGACGCCTCTGGTACATCGTTTCTATTTAGAATGAAGTTACAGTTTTAATTTAGTTTTTAAAATAGTGTGATTAAATTTTAATACCACATTAAACATGGTCATTCGTGACTGAGGTTAGGTTCTCAGAGAGCCATGCCGGTCTGGACCCTGCGCTTCTCGGTCAGAGTCTAGAAAGTCTGGGAGGGGCAGACGGCTGCTGTGCAAGCAGCCCCTCAGTAGATGTATGACATACGAAGAAAACAGGGGAAGGAAAAAAAAATCTCTGCCCCCCTGGCATGAAAAACATCGAGTTTTTAAAAGGACCATCTAACTAATTGTACGTTCTTCCATTTACTTGGTTTTCAAAAAAATGAAATGTGTTTCTTTTTGGCTGCTCAGCCACGTGCTACGTGATCTGTTGTTCTCTCCAGAACATCAGGCTGCCTCTCGCGGCGTGGAACGGAGGGGTCATTCCCTACGTGAAATTAGGCTTTTCAACAAGGCTAACATGGCAACCTGCTCTAGCAAATACAAGTCATTTGGCCTTCCCCATTCTAAGAGCTCCCAGCACAAAAGGTCTGGTCTTCCACGGCCCCTGTGCCCAAAATACAGTGAAACAGGCTCCCCACTGGCAAGCCCACCACTGTCTGGAAACGTCCGACGGGGGCTCTGAGCAGGCACTCCCAGAACTCCTCGGGCATCTAACCCCCCAGAGCCAACCCTTCTCCAGCGCTGGAGAGTTAAGCAGGAGAGGGCTTTGCTTATAACAAACAGCCTTTTCCCAGGTGTTGTTTTTAGAACCGTCTTAGGGCAAGGAAAGGCGTACCTGCTGGTAGGTCCAGATGTGTTGTGAGGGAGTGTCGCTGTAAACCCGGGCCGGTCACACAGAGACCCGGCCACACATGAAATGGTAGCTTTTCTACTGGCTACGTAAGAGTAAATACATGAAATTAATTGTAATGACTTTTATTTATTCCTGTGCATGCAAAAGAGTGTTTCAAAACACAATCAGTATCTTTTAATTATTAGGGGATATTGCGCGTTCCTTTTTTTTGTACTGAGTCTTCAAAACCTGGTGTGTCTTGCACTTAGAGCTCCTCTCCATTCAGACTAGCCCCGTTTTGAGTATCAGTGGCTGCACAGGCTCCTGACGCCCACAGTGGACCCTGCGGCCTGAGGCAAAGCTGTGAGGGACCTTTGTTTTCTTCATGCTCATAAGCAGGAAATGCCTGCTGATTCAAGGAATAAATTCTAGAGCGAGACACATAGGAAATGCTCCTTCCTTGTTACTCTTCCAACCTGGTTCACCAAGGCCAGCTGAGGCCAGGGCAGGGGGCAAGAAAAGCTGTGGTCCGTTTTCTCCCACAAAATGTGGCCGTTTGTATACAGTCACCCTCTCCAGCTGCCTTCCAGCAACACGCTGGCCACCCACGCCCGAGCCCGGGGAGCCAGCAGCACGATGACATTCCAGCCGAGGGGTGGCAGGACACCAACACTGCCTTCTTCCTCCATTAACCACGCCGTTGGGGGCCGCTGGCCACTGCTGGAGCCACTCGCAGACCGAGGTTCATTCAAAATCAGGCTGTGAGCCCGTGGAGCCCGGCTCGTGGGGGCTTGGGCAGGCTTCCCTGACCTGGTGGCCCTCCAGGAGGCCCTTGCTGGGGTGAGGAGAGGCTGGCTGGTGGGCTGAGGTCCTGCACCCCTGCCTGCATTCCCTGGCTGGCACCTCCATGGCCCGTGCAGGTGTGAACACCCCCAGCTTGCCAGGAGGAGAGAGAAGGCACCCAGGTTGGAAGACAGAAGTGGGGAGTCTTTAGGGTTAAGCTAATGATTGAGTATTTCACAACAGACGCGGCCTCCTCTTCCTTCCTTTCTTTAAAATGACCAACAGCAGACAAAGTTCTCCATCTCCTTTGGGTATTTTGGTGGGACATTTTTACCTACTTGGTGAGATGCCATGGCCCCAGCACTTTCTGTTCCCGTGGGGCTCAGGACATCTGACCCCCAAAGATCTTTGTTTCCCTCCAGGTAGGAAACTCGCTCACCTAAAACAGCATCCCTGGTTCTCAGTACTGGGTAGCGGCATCCACACTCGGGGAGCAGAACTCCGTCCTCACCTAGCTCTGCCCCAAGGGACCCAGAGCTCAGACAGGCAAGGGCCGTCCGCTTGCAGACCCTCGTGTGCCAGGCGTGTTGGCTTCTTGGTTGATTTCATCCCAAACCCAGGGTTTGTCTTCATTCGTGCTGATCAGTCGGATCCTCGGGGAGCTCTGTTTATCCTTAGGAGTAAGCTCCCAAGTGTCCTGGGGCAGACACCTGCTTTGTCAAATATGCATGTCTGTTTCCCTTGCAGGTTGGGACATTGAAGGAAGAGGCACCTCCTCCCAGAGGACAAATGTTGTTTTCCTAAAAGGATGCATGAGATGCACGGAGTGTCGTTCCGAGCGGCGCGGCCTGTCTTGCCTCGCCCTTGGCTGAGAGAAGTCTGATGAGAGTGACCAGGCGGGACCCCAGAGCCCCGGTTAATCCCGCAGACAGTGATTTCAGCAATTTTATCGTAGGAATTTGCCTGTGATATGTCCTGAGTCTCTAATCGCTCTTGGCAGCCCATTTTAAGGGCTGGAAACAGAGGGATTTACAATGTATTAAATCATTTCTCCAACAATTAATTACCTCTTTGTATCATAACCCTGGATGTTATGTTCTGTACCCAAACAAAAGTCAGTTCCATACCATTAGAAAATTAATACACATAAATTAATACACATTGGCAAATTTAACTCCAAAGGAGCTAAATTTACCGTAAACGCAAAAAGGCTCTGATCGTTAGCAAAATCTCCTTTGAGGCCAGTGTCTTCCCATGTTATAGAATGAGTCTGAAGTGCCTCAGGCATATGTACGGAGAAGAGGGAAGAAAAGCTGTGATCTGTGAGCCTCTCTGAGTAGGAGGCGAGCTGGGTTATTTTGAAAGTGAGTGTAGGGCGGGAGCTTGTGAAATGTGGGGCTGGAAGGGGGTCTCGGAATAAGGCTGTGTCTGTGCTTCTGCGGCTGGCTCTGCGGGCTCCCCGGGCTGGTGCTGGTCAGGATGCTGAGGGCCGAGGGCCATCGCTCTGTGGCTCCCGTGGCTGCGTTCCTGGGAGACACGGCTGTCAGAACGCAGAGCAGAACCGGATGCGGGCCCGGCCGGTGGCCTCTGTCCCCCATGATGCTCAGGCCTCGTGGGGGTGCCCAGCTGACAGGGCCCGTGGGGCACCTGGGACAGGGTCCTAGCTCAAGGGTTTCTTAGCAGCAGCTTGCCTGCGTGCTGGATGGGAGAGCCTTCCCAACGCGCCCGGTTTCGCCTCCAAACGTGTCTTGTCTGAAATGGTGAGGCCACCGTCAGTTGCTATCCTAGGGGCCCTGACTCAGCCTGACAGGAGCCCAACCTCCCAGCTCCGTGTGGACAGGGCTTGGGTGCTCACGAGGCCACAGCCAGTCCGGGAAGTGGCCACAAAGCCCAGACACCAGTGGGCCCTGCAACACTCTCCGATGGCCAGAAGGCATCTGATGGGACGCATTTCACTCTGCAGCCTGGCTTGGCTGGCTCTTGGCCTGGAGCCCTGTGTCACAGCGGCACCGAGGTTACAAATCCCTGGGAACAGCCTCTAAGTCTCGAACGCCCGGGGCAGAGTCCAGGATCCCTCCCAGCCCCAGCCCCCCACAGCTGCCCAGGCAGCTCCAGAGGCCGTCGGACAGGGAGCTCGTGGGACCCTGCCCGACAGCTCGAGGTGGTGCTGGCAGAAGCCAGGTGTGCTCTGCCGAGGACCCCCCCCCCCTCCGGGCTCTGTCCATGGAATGCAAGCTGGGGAGGGAGCAGCTCATCACTCGGGAGCAGGGACACCCATGATTTTTGGTAACTGAGATTCAGAAACTCCACATCTGGGAGTCAGTTGATGCCAGCAGGCAGCCAGACGGCTGATGGAAAAGGGCCTCTGAACGGGAGGGTTGAGGTGTAAAGATCCCTTCTTCCGAGCGTAGCACTTCCCAACCCATTAGGCTGGACCAGCCCGACCACCAGCACCCTTCCTCGGGCTCCCACAGAGAGACCTGTGTGGGCGGCACCTGCATGTCTGCCATCCCAGACAACAGGGAAGACGTTTATTTTATATTTGGGAATCTGGGATTCTAGAATAAATGGAAAGGCTTCTTGCTGCAAAACACCGCTCTCTGTGTGTGCTCGAGTCTCCCCTTGGGTCTGTGGGGTCGGCAGAGGTGCCCAGAATGAGGGTGCCCCATGGGGTAAGAGCTTTGCCCCAGCATCCCCACAGGCTGCTTCCAGCCCCTTCAGAACAGAGTGTGTCCCCAGCCCCTTCCCAGCACACATACCCTTGCTCATTTTGTCTGTCTGTCTCTGGCTCATTCTCTCCTGAAGCTGCTCTTGGGGGTGGAGGGGGGAAGAAGAGCCTGTAACTCTTTCCCTCTCTCTGAGCAGCGCTGCTCCCCTAACGAGCACACATGTTCCTTAAAATATTCCAAATGTATTCTGGTGTCTCCAGACCCTGGTCACTACTCTCAGGCGGAACCGACTGCTTCGGGATTCAGGAAAGCTGGGCTGGTCTGCAAGGGAAAGGCAGATGCAAAAGAGCAGCTGGCCCATGGCCACCAGCCCCACCCGCAGCCTGGGGGGCCCAGGGTAAGAATGGGCTGGGGCCGCTGTCGTCCTCTGCCCGGGAGTGAGTCCTGAACCCACGCGTGTGCGTGTGTGTGCACATGTGTGCACAAGCATGTGCTCCTGTGTGTGTCACACTCTGCACGGTTTCACCTCCACACAGTCCCTGGGTCCTCGGCTGCCGCCGGGGTACTGAACAGTGGCACCGCTGCGAGCCCCCACCTTGCCCTAAGTGGTCTTAGCAATTCCCCCCGCTTTGCATAGGTGGTCCGGCCTTGAGTGTGCCTGACAGGCGACCCCCCTGCCCACTTGTCGGGACCGGGTTTCCCCAGACACAGATGTTCCATTTTAACCCCTGGGATGTCCTAGGCCAAAGGCTGAGTTGGTCACCCAGGGGTTAGGTCCTCAATCCCTTTCTGAAAACAGGAGAGAGGGCGAGCCCCATAAATAAAACACAGGCACAGGGTCCTGCCCTCTGCTCTCACACCCCTGTGGACACCCTCCGTCTCCCACAGACGCCCTGACCTGCAGCCAAAGCCAAGCCGCGACTGTGGGCCTGGCCTGGAGCAAACGGGTCAGCGCAGGTGGGGGCTCAGGCAGGAGCCCACTGCCGCGCCCGTGGCCGCTCCCCGAGCGGGGCAAGGGTGCTGGCCGCAGACCACAGGCAGCACCCGAGAGAGACGGTTTGGTGAGGGGACCTCCCCCCAGCAGAAGCTGGAGGGGCAACAGCGCTGGACGCCACCACGGTCAGGGGCGACTGCGGAGAGGACTCAAGGGCTGGACTGGGGAGGGGCCGTTCCCCGAGCTGAGGCCCCCGCCCAGAACCCTGCTTCTCCCCCAAAGGTCCTCCACCCAGCCTGGCCAGCCCCGGACACCAATCCGTCCCCACCGAGGTTTTAGGAGAGACCGTGGCACAGGGCTGAAGGCCCGGGGGCCGGTCGGGGAGGAAGGACAGACGGCGGGCACTGCCATGGAGGGACACTGTCAGAGCAAGAGGAGCCGATGGGAACCAGCGTCCCCTCATGAGCACGTCGTCGGGTGATTTCGCTCTAATTTCTGCTTCATAAGGCTGGTTTGAGACGTAATTTTGAGGAGCCATGCCTCCCCTAGACCCGCTCGTCACGGTGACGGGCCTCTCTGCGGCACTGGGGGGTGTGCCGGCTCATTAATACCGCGCTGGGAGGTGGCTGTGCTGACAGATGAGGGACAGCGATGGACTTTCAAGGATACCGACTTCATTAAGCTGCCTCATTACGGCGGCCGAGTGCTAAATGTGTCATTTTAAAGGGAATGCTCGGCTGGTACAGCGGCTTCCCCTCCCCCCCCACCTAAGTGAATGAATACTGTTTCCAAAATAATTACAACCGAACAAACAAGGTCAGAGGCCCCTCCGGACCGGCTCTAGCAGGCGTTTCCCCAGCACCCGGGGCCAGGACAGCGGAGCAGAGCACCGTGGGCAGCAGGACGGGGTGGGGGGTGCGGGCTCGGCCCCCCTCTCCTCCTCTGTCCAGGGAGAGTACGGATGGACCATGGGCACTGAGGGACCCGCACCAGGGGCTCAGCTCTCCCCAGGCCCACGTCGGCTTCGTGGTCAGCTGCCTGGTCCCCGCGGTCTGCCGGAGGCACGCTCCGCGCCAGTAGACTCGGGGGCATTTCACAGGGGCCAGCGCTAGAGGGGCGGCTCGCCGTCTCACAGTGTGACTGTCTCCTGTCGGCGTTGTGGTAAGACAGACCTAACCGGCTGACATTTCAGCAAGGTGACAGACCCCGTCCGGCGACGTGAAGAGCGTTCCCAGCGCTGTGTGGCCGTCGAAGGCCCGTCTTCACCTGTAATTTGACTGGTTTCAAGCTGGGCTCGTTAGGGTATAACATGCATCCAGTAAAACACGTGCTTCGATGCACCGCTCCAGAACGTGGGAAACTCGCCCGGCTGGGGAATCACCACCGCTGCCAAGATAGGGAACGCATCACCGCAGGAAGCCTTCCTGCGCATGCCACCCTCAGCCGGCCGGCGGGCTTTCTGGGCCTATAGTCTTGCTCTCCCCAGAACATGTCCTAGGGAGGGATTGTCCACATGCGGCCTCAGCAGAGCGCATGTGAGGCTCGCCAGGGTCCCCTCTCTGTGCCTCAGTCTTACCATCTGTAAAGTGGGATGGTAATCTCGGTAGCATATGGGGTTTTGAGGGAGCTGTATGAGGTGTTTCCATAAATCTTAGCACCATACCTGCCCTACCTCAATTTTTGCAGAAGCCTCGCGTGGGCCACTGCGATGTGAAAGAGACTTCTCGGGTGAAGTGGGCAGGCCAACCCTAGTCTTTACAGAAAGATCCGCTTGGGGCGTGTCAACTTTTCCCAAGACAGTTCCTGCCTGTGGCTCCTGCGAGACAGGGTCCCCAGCACCGTCCATGCTGACCTCTCTCGAAGGCAGCCTGCATGTCCCCCACCTTTCCTCCCCCTCCCAAAGACTCGTCTTCTGGGTTAAAACCACATGGCACTGGGCACCTGGGTGGCTCAGTGGGTTGGGCAGCTGCCTTCGGCTCAGGTCATGATCCTGGGTCCTGGGATCGAGCCCCGAGTCAGGCTCCCTGTTTGGCAGGGAGACTGCTTCCCCCTCTCCTCCTGCTAATGCTCTCTGTCACTATCTCTGTCTCCCTCTCTCAAATGAATAAATTAAATATTTTTAAAAAAAGCACATGGCACGCCTGGCTGCCGGTGGTGGTCTCTGTGGCAGGTGAGAGGGGCCAAGAGTTTGGGCAAGGAGCCACCGAGGTGGCCTGTACTCAGGAAGGGTAGACAAAGCACGGCCAGGCATCGCTCCCCACCCCTTGCTTGAGAAGGGCCTGGGACGGGGGTCCTGCTGTGCCCCTACAAGCAGGGATTGAATAGGACATGACAGTTGTGATAGGGGAGGGGGCCCTGAGGAGTGCCCGGCCGGGATGGCCCCCGGGGTTATCACTTTCCCCCTACTGCGTCAGCCGGTGTTAGCCCAGAGCCACTGCAGACCCTCCCAGGGCGCTCAGGAAGCCGCCTGCAAAGCCTCCTCACGAGACAGGAAACGCCTGCAGCAAATGCGCAGTGACAGAAACGGCAGACATGGCCGGGGCACGTGGGGAGAGACACGGCCGGGCACGGTGGGCCCCCACGGAGGGCCTTCATCCTCCTCGGACCAGGTGCCGACCGCCTCCTCCTGTTGTACCAGCAATGTGAGGGTCCTCAGGGTGAGTCGCCGACGTCACATGGGGCCTGGCCACAAGTGACCCGAGCGTCTGTGGCCGCGCCTCCGTGTGAGGGGCCCCAGACGTCAGTGGGGAGCAATCTTCATAAACAGGAGGCATTCATAATCCCCTGTGTGGCAGCTCAATGATCTGTCCGGCGACAAGGGAACGTTCCAGATGAGGCTGTGATTACGTTTCCGCACGTAGTGACCCGAGGTAAATCTTTGCAATTTCCATTTTGCGGAGATTTAATATAGACTGCTGCCCTGTTGCTGGCTCCCATTTAATCCGAGGTCACTCATTAAATGGAGACAGGCAGACGTCGGTGGGCCGGGCCTGTGGGCTGAGCTGCGGGCTGGCCTCCCCGGCGCCCGCCCCAGATGGACGGCTGCTGCCCTCGATCTGGGACGGGCACTAATCTCAAACCTTGATCTGCTCCTCTGCACATTCCACATGTTACATGCAGCCTGGACACCCGTGATGGGACGCTGTGCGGCCGCCACCAGGAGCCAGAGACGGTCATGCTCACAGACACGGAGTTCTCAAGCTTTGCCAAGTGAAAGCGTGGCCAGAAGCGCCGTCTACAACAGGCCGGCGCCGTCTTACGGGAGAGCAGAGACACAGCGCGCTGCGGGGCTTCTGCAAAGGAGGCTCCGGGCCCACAGGCCAGATGAGAGGGAGCCCGGCCCCCAGCAGCAACTCTATACTGAGTCTCCTCCCCACACCGTGAATATCTTTTCTTAACACCAGGAAGCAGGGGCGCCTGGCGGGCTCTGGATTCTGGCTCAGGTCCTGATCCCATGTGTCGTGGGCTCGAGCCCCGGATCTGCTCCTGTCAGTGGAGGGTCTGCTTGAGGTTCTCTCTCCCTTCGCTCCTCCCCCACTCATGCTCTCTCTCTCTCTAAAATAAATAAATAAATCTTAATTACAAAACAAAACAAACAAGCAAATAAAAACCCCCAAACCAGAAAGCAGCAGTTGTGGGCCGAGTGGAGGCTCTGACCCTAACCCTGGGCCTTGTGGCTATTACCGCAGACGGGAAACTGTGCCATCAAGTTAAGGGCCCGGAGAAGAGGCACCTGACCTGGACTGCCCAGCCGGCTCCCCACATGAGCAACGGTGGAGGGAGTCCAGGGAGCTGGTGGAGGAGGGGCAGAGGGTGGCTATGAGCCTGGGTGGACAGCCACCTGCAGGGCAAGGAGGAGGCCAGGGAGATCCTGTCCCAGAGTCTGTGGAGGGGGCCCAGTTGCACTGACCCGCCGTCTGGGGGTCGCAGACTTCAGCCCCACAGCAGCAGGAGAACCCTGACCCTAACTCCTGCAGGGGAGGTGGAGAGGTCTACACTCGGTGGGCACAGGGTGCCCACCTGCGCCTCCAAGGGCAGAGTCCCATTTCCCCCATGTGACCTGTGTCCTCCAGAGGAGGAACATGGCCGTGGCTGCTCCAGGACCCTTGCCGCGTGTGTGTGATCCCAGGTGCGTGTGTGCGTGCGTGCGACCCCCCTTGGTGCGTGCGTCGCAGCGGCTCCACGGCACAGCCCGGCCAGCAGGATGCCCGCACTGAGCGGCAGAGGCACCTGGAGGACGGGCCGTCCCGCTGCGTTTGCCCGGCAGCCTCGTCGGGGCTGCTGGACGGTTGGGGGCTCACGGTACTGACCAAACGCAGCATAGTGGGTGCTCTCCTGCGGCACGCTCCGCGGACATCACCACGTGGCCTTGCGGGGCGTTGTCAGTCCCGACTGGCCGGTGGTGTGAGGGTGGAGACGATTGGGGGGGCTGGCCATGATCCCTCACTGGGGCTGGAGGAGCCAGAGCGCGAGCCGGCGCTCTCAGACTCATCTCTGCTCTGCCTTCAGCAAGCCCGGCAGGGTCCTGGGACGCAGGCGATGTCCCACCGTGGGGACTTGGCAGGGGTCCTGAGCCCTCCAACGGGCAGATGAGGCCAGCTGAGCCTCTGACCGACGGGGTCACAGGAGTCCCCGCTCCAGCCAGGGGTGAAGACACATCACAACAAAGGAGTCAGCTGGGGACCCAAGGCGAGGGGCCCACAGCCCACCCCACCCTCTTCCTCCGGCCTGGATACCTGACTGGGTCCCTCGCGGGCGCGTCAAAGGTCTGTTGCTGCATAACAAACCAGCCCGGGTGCCGCCGTCTAAAACGACCACGTCACTGTTTCCAAGGGTCCAAATTCAGGGGCGGCTCAGCTGGGCAGCTCCGGGCAGGGGCTCCCCTGAGGCTGCCGGCGGGGGCTCTGGTCACCTGAAGGGTCTGGGAACCCCCTTCCAAGGACGCCCCTCGTGGGCCCGTGGCAGCCTCGGGCTCTCGCCACTTGGACTCCCCCCGGGGTTGCGTGGGTGTCCTCGGCAGCCGGCTGCCCCCCGGGCAAGCTGTGACTCACACTCTCATCTGGTGACTCGAAGCTTCCTCTCCCCCCACACTGTGCTCAGAAGACACCTGGGTCCAGCTCACATTCAACAAGAGGGAATTAAAGCCTCCTTCTGAGGGGACAGTTTTCCCAGAAAGTGGCCCCACGTGAAGACCACACACTGGGATGGTTCACTCAGGGACTTGAAGAAAAGACTCCCCTTCCTATATATAAAATTGTCCCCCCGCAAATGAGCATAGGGCCCGAATTTCACCTTCAGACATTTGTTTCTTTGAGTTAAGCTTGAGTTAAGCTCTGTGGTGGGGGTGGGTGTCCCCAGGGGCCCCCGGTGAGGAAACTCCTTTCTGGATCCTTTCCCAGAGCACGTTGCTGTCCTCTGTTTAGGAGTCTTTGTTGACCATCCTTGCAGACAGTGACCTGTGTCCCCTGGGCCACACCTGTCCCCGTGGTCCCAGGTTCAGCGCCCGCGTGGTGCTCAGGTGTAAGGCGTGAGTGAATGAGGTTGTGTTTCCTGGCCTTCAGCAGGATGCCTCCCCTCAGACCACACTGGTTCCCCCAGCCATCTCCCGGAGTCCCTCTGTCCCCCGACGCGCTGCCCCAGGGGCGGCAGGCTGGGGGAAGACACGCAGATACACTGGTTCTGTCCGGCCCCTGGTATTACCTTCTACTGGCAGTAATAAATGCCTGTGCTAATTAATGGTTAACAGCCGTGGTGACTGTCACAGAGTGGCCCTTCTGGGTCTTACATAAAACCCTCAATGATAAAATTTCCTCTGCGGCATTTTCATTAAGTTTCCGTTGTTCTGAAATGAAGCAGTTATGCTAGAACATTCTCAAAGGGCTGCGGGAGCCCCACACCTATGCTTGGCTTGGGAAATAGGGTGTGGGGCAGGGTGTGGCTCTCAGATCCCAGGATCTAGAACGTGTCCTCAGCACCCGTCCCTTCCCGGCCGTGGAGGCCGGACTACAAACGGGACACCCCCAACAGAGCCAGAGGTCTGGACAAGCCTCTGGCCACCTGCGCCTCAGTGTCCCGGTCTGTGGTGGGACATGAAGACCCTACAGGCAGGGGAGGTGCATGCCTGTCCCCCTCGGGCTCAACAGACAGCCCCGCAGCACCCAGGCCGCCCTCATACAAATGACCTGCTCAGGGTCCCTGGGCAGCACGTAGGGAATGGGGTCCCCGGAAACCGACTCGTGCAGCTGGTACATCTTCTCTCCCAAGTGGATCAGCTCCCGGATTCATCCAGGACCTTTGCTTGGTCACCAGCGCCCATGCCAACTGTCCACTGACCCCTCGCAGCTGGCAGGGAGGACACAGGCAGCCACGCTTCCCAGATGTAGGAACAGGAGCACCCAAGGTTAGGGTGCGGAAGCCCTAAATCAGAGCCCATCCCACGTGTAGCCTGGGCCCTCCCTCTGCGGGGGAGGGGCTCCTGACCTGGAGGTCGACAGGGTTGGGAGCTGACCAGGGGGCCACAGACCAGGGTACTAGTCCCCACCATCGCTCATCCACACACTAACAAGTTAGTGGCACAAACCAGAGTAGGACAGATGGGAGCCTTGTCAGCAAACCCAACTGTCCCACCTACTGTCACCACCTCAGTGTTTCAGACCCACACACGACCACCGGGAGAGTGTTGGAAATCACGTGCCTGGATGTTCGAAAACTGAGCTCAGACTTCTGCTAATTCT
Organism: Mellivora capensis; assembly: GCA_004024625.1. Lineage (NCBI taxonomy): Eukaryota > Metazoa > Chordata > Mammalia > Carnivora > Mustelidae > Mellivora > Mellivora capensis. The sequence goes on from PISX010001082.1 coordinate 126,032, forward strand.
TCTTTTTTTATTGAGATTTTTATTTATTTATTAGAGAGAGAGGGACAGCGAGAGAGGGAACACAGGCAGGGGGAGTGGGAGAAGGAGAAGCACCCTGGGGTCATGACCTGAGCCAAAGGCAAACACTTAATGACTGAGGCCCCCAGGGACCCCAACTTCCTGCTAATTCTGAGAGTTGCTCTGCCTGGCTGTTCTCAGCTTGCATTCTCTCCCTGGCCCCCCAGCCCCACCCAGGACTTCTCTCTTCCTCTCAGCATGGGGAGAAGTCCACGTCACGTGAGGTCTGGCCCAACCTTTCCCTCCACCAGGAGGGGACTGTGACCTCTGGGGGTCCCCGCCCGTCCCTCGGAGGCTTCCACGGGCTTGGGAGGCAGCTCGCCAGCAAGCAGTTACTCTCCGTCAACTGAAGCAGAGCAGCACGCAAGCTGCTGCTGTCCTTTCTGTAAACCGCCAGGCCAGCCCCAGCAAGGCGCTCCCCCGGCCACCAGCAGGCCCAGCCATGAATATTGATGGCACTGCCTTTGTGAGGAGCGTCCCGCTCAGGCCTCCGCAGAGCGGTGGGCTCCGAGATCTCTCCGGCTTTGTTGAGTGTCAGGACGCACGGCGGCGACAGATGGACACTCGCCTCCAAACCTCCGTGCGCCCAAGCGCAGCACAAAGGGGCCCGGGATGTTTCCAATATCACACACTTGCCTCGGGGCCTGTCTTCAATCCCATTTACCGAGGGCTGGGGCTTTTTTTCATCAGTCAAATGCCTTAAGCACTTTGTCAACTTGGACATCTGGCCGCATGGCGAAAATTATTTTATGTGCTAAAATATTTAATACTGTGGCAGGGTTTTGCTGGAGACCTGGGCCACCGTGGCACCTACGGGCACGCAGCGGCTCCGGCCAAGAACCACGGGCCCTCACGGTGGGCGTGGCTCTTCCCGCTGGAGGAGGGAGAATGTGCTCCCCTCACCGCCTGGCGATGGCTTTGTGGTCGACCCTCCCTCTGCACAGTGAGGATCTGGGAAGTCCAAACACAGTTGAAAATGGGCTCCAATGAGCTCTAGACACTCAAGTCCACAGCGGCACTGTCACCACACTGCTCGGTGCTGCTTGGGACCAAGACGTAGCCGAGGATGGAATCAGCCCAAACGCCCATCTGCCAGTGAACGCATAAACGGAATGTGGTCTGTCTCGACAGTGGTTCATTCTTCACCATAGTGAGGATGGAGTTATGGCACCCTCCAGTGTGGATGGGCCCTGAGAACATGGCACTGAGCAGGAAGCCAGTCACCAAAGGCCACAGAGCATGTGATCCCACTTACACAGGAGGTGGAGGCATGGCTTCCAGGAGCTGGGGGGACAGGGACAGGGACAGGGGCAGGCATGGGCTGGCATTCAGGGGAGGTAAGAAGGTTCTGGAACTAGACAGTGAGGATTGCACAACATTAAAATCCTTAAAGGGCACCTGGGTGGCTCAGTTAGTGAAGCATTTGCCTTCGGCTCAGGTCATGATCTCAGGGTCCTGGGATCGAGCCCCATATCTGGCTCCCTGCTCAGCGGGGAGCCTGCTTCTCCCTCTCCCTCTGCCCCTCCCCCGGCCCGTGCTCTGTGTCAAATGAATAAAGTTTTTAAAAATAAATAAATAAAATATAAAAATGCTTAAAATCATAAATTTGTCAGAAACAGTCACAAAGATGACACAGTGCTGGTATTGATTGTAATGGCCTTGACCCTGATCATCAGAGGTCATTCATAATCAAGGCAGTCCGCTGAGTGTCCAGCACAGCTCTCTCCCGAGGCCACAGTAATGAACAAAAACAGTTGGCTTTGGTCCTCGCAGAACGCACTGCTGAGAGCAGGCATGGACAGAAATCAGATAAGTCAGCCTGAGATGGAGGAAGTCTTCCTGGAGGAGGTGGTGTTAGGCTGAGCTCAGGACAATGGTGGAGGTGGGGGTCCAGGCAGGGGGACAGCAGGTGTGGGGAGGCCCTGAGGAAGCAGAGTGGCTCTTGGGGACGAGAGAAGGATGACTGGGGTGGAGAATAAAGAGGTCAGGGGTGGTGGTGGCAGGTACCCTGATCCAGCCCCAGGAGTGGTGGGTCACCCATGTAGAAAGAAGGTGGATCCCAGGGCAGTTTGCATGCCCCCTGGGGCCCATCTCTGAGCGCCTTCCATGTCCCAGACCTGGTGAAGCTCTTCCGTCATGGCCCCTACCCTTCCCCGCTGAGGACACTGCGGTGTAGGGAGGGTGGGTCACTGGGAACGCCATGCACCTTCCAGGTGAGGCGTCAAGCCTGCCTCAGGGCTACAAGCCCCCTTCCAGTGCCTGCTCCAGGGAGCACCCCCAAGCATAAGACTCCTGATGTGACAGCCGGCTCCCAGGAAGCGGAGGTCCCTGGTGTCATGCAGAGTTCTCAGCCCTGGTGAGGACCTGTCTCCATCCCACACCCTCTTCTAGGCCACCTGAAGAGGCCACCACCAGGCACACAATGCGTCATGGCCTTGCAGGAGCAACCAAGCGACCTATGTGTGCTTTTGCCTCAGACTGGCCTCCTCTTGCCGGCCAGCAGAGAAGGGCCCTGGCCCTTGAGCCACACACAGTCTGAGGACCCCATCCCTAAACGCCTGAGCCTGGAGGATGGCTCAGAGCAGTAGGTGCTGCATCGGCGTCTGCCCGGAGCACCAGAAGTCCTTACTCGGGGCCAGACTGACAGGAGACACAACAAAGGACACAGAGTGGAGGGCCAGATCCTGGACACCAAGGGGAAACTGAGCCCTCTCCAGCCTGGAGGGTCTGCCGGGCCTCAGAGACTGACATAGGGGGCACAGTAGGCGCCTTCTGGGGAGATGGTCTGGGTCAGTCACAATCCTGTCCCCAGAGAGGCCAACAGTCAGTGAGCAGGTTTCCTGCACCCAGCTGGCCTCAGATGGGCCCACCCCACCTTCTTCAGTCCCAGTGCCCCCTCTCCAGGCCTGTTGCTGCCACTGTGCTCACTGCCCCCTCTCCCCCACCTCCTGCCTGCCCACAGTGTCTGCAGGTGCTGGGTGGGAGGACAGAGATGGACCCACGTGACCCCACGGCAGGTCGGCCAAGGCACCTCTGTGCCCCTGGATCCATCCCCAACCCTAGTTCCAGGACTTTCTGGGGATCTGGAGGAGGAAAGATGGTTCCCGAGGCTTCCACATACCCAAGAAGCACTCCTAGACCGTTTCCCCAGATACCGCCCAGAGGGGCATTGGCCTGCAGTCCCCCACACCCTCCTGGCTTCTGCACCCTGTTCTCAGAGCCCAAGCATCCTTCCATCTCTTCCCCATCACCGCCGGGGGAGCCTACTCCGACTTCCCCGCCCAGGCCAGTCCGTGTCCCCATCCCACGGGGCGCTGGGCAGGACCTCATCCTAGACGCCTGGCTTCAGCACCTCGGACAGGGCCAAGGCCTGGGGTGCCCAGCAAGGACTGTGGAAGGGGTTCAGGCCGGTCCACCCCACCTCCCAAAGGGCACAGTCGCCAGACAAGACTTCTCTGTGGAGGAGGGTGGCGGCAGGGGCAGCACCTGCTCCACTGGCCCCCAGGGGAGGAGGCATCGCAGCCCACACGCCCACGCCACTGCCCACTCTGGACACTGTGTCCTCCGCCAGCTTCTTTAAACAGGGACATTTGTTCTCCTCTCAAGGAGACCGGATCCTGGGGATGAACTTTCATGTCCCCATGAGGGCACCAGCAGGCGTGAACTGGGCTGCCAAGGCCACCCTCATGTGGCTGAGTGTCTCAGGCTGACGCCGGGTCACTTGCGTACCCCCCAGCTCTGTGGCCGCGTCCTCATGGGTCTGGGCCCCGCAACCCCCTCCGCCAGCAGCGCCAAGACCCCAGCCGGCTGGTTTGGGCTCTGCTGTCCTCTTACCTTTAGATGTTCAGCAGCATGAATATTCTGATTTTTTATTGAAAACTAATGTGGAGCTCTCACTCTCTAAGGGGCTTCTAATCACCAAAAACCGCCTACGGCAAGAGTTGATTGACAGGCCAACGTGGCCACTTCTGAAGAACAAATTGGCCATTGGCAGTGCCACAGACAAAGGGAAATGCCAAGGGCTTGTTATTTATGAGCTATTAGGGAGAATGCGATCAGCATCTGCTTCCCACATGGGCAAAAACACCTGTCAGACATCAGGAGACCATAAAACAACACACGTTTAATAGTTACTTTATTTAAAAAGTCATTAAAATTGAATGTCAGCTAAAACTTAGGAAAACATTTATTCTTCAAACCCCTTTGAATCTTGCCAGTGAGCACAAGACAGGGCCAATTCTGCCTTGTATAGGCACACAAGTTTGTCAACAGGGAGGGGACTCCCCGGGGCAGCATCAGGGACAGAGCTAGGCTGGAGGGAGGACCCCCGTCCAGCAGGGCCCACGATGAAGCCCAGGGCCCGTCAGGGCAGGGCTGTCTGTCCCCACCGCCTCGGGCGCAACTGGCTGGACAGGACGCACCCCTGTCGGGGCCCCCCCTAGGTCTGGAGAGCAGCCCACCCCGATGCGCCGGCTGCCCTGACTGGCCCCACCTGCCATCCTCCCCCTGCAGAGTCCTTGTGCCGTGCTGATGGCAGAGGAGGTGAGCTCTCTGCCCACAGGGAGGCGGGGCAGGGCCCTCGCTTTCACCTCCATGAGAGCTGCTGAGAAGCCACCAGTTAGGGCCAATTCTGGAGAAGTCTGCTGATGGGAACTCAAGGCCCCAAGCCCAGGATTGGGTCAGAGTGGTGTGTGGGTCTGGAGCGGCAGCTAACCCGGCAGCCAGAGCAGGCTCAGGCCAGCTCCAGGGTGGGCTCCGCACCAGAAGGTTGGGACGACTGCCTGCTTCCTGTCCCACTGCTTGCAAACAACAGATGGTTCCTGGCACAGAAATTGGCCTGAGGCCCTTGCTGTCCAGTCCACTCCACCACGTGGGTCAAACATTGAAGGTTAGTGAGAGGTTTGCACTGGGGACAGCAGGGGCAGGAAGCCCTGCTCCTGGCGAAGCCCACCATCATCTCAACCTCACTGAACAGCAGGGAAGGGAGACCAGGTTGGCCGGCGGCACGTCCATGATCGTCACCAGACGGAGAGGAAGAACGAGGCCAGGGTATCAAAGTCAGGGATCAGGCCCAGGCAGCTGCAGCAAGTGACCAGCCAGCACTGGGGACTTTGGTCCAGCTGCTGTGGCCCTAAGGAAGTAGCCATCACTCCGGTTCTCAGCCCTTCTGTGTGGTGCTTGGCCTGTGTGGTGCTGCTGGGCTCGGCTCAGGGCTTCAGACCTTCCCAGGACAATCAGACAGGTAGACATGGAGACCCCAAGAGAGACGTTCTAGTTAGCCAGCTTTGACCATGTGGCCAATGCAGCAATGGACCAAGGAGCAAAGGCTTGTACATTCTTCACCTACAAGAATCAACCCTGGTGAAAGTCATGTCCATACAAGGGACGTGGAAATGTGTGTGGCCACGGAGAGTGATGACCATGGACTTCAGCTGGCTCCCTGAGGAAACCAGGAGAGCCCGTCACAGGATGGAAACATCCTGAGGTCAAGAGGTTTAGGCTCTGGTGTCCTCTCACGTGGCGCCTTTAGATCTGTCTATGCTAAGATCACCCACTGGGGGAAAAGTAGTGGGGATAGGACAGGAGTCTGGACAGCAGAGCAGCTCTCCTGCATGCAAAGCCATCATCCTGGGAGAAAACAGCAGGATGGCGGTGGAGGTCAATGGGAAACACACCAGAACCCTGAAGCCCCACCCTGCCGAGCAGACCAGGGTCACCCAGGGGCTCGTTCCCAGCCCCCTTGCCCAGCCCAGCCGCGGGGACTTGGGGACTCAGGGATCCCGAGGAACGAGGAACGTTGGTTTGGGAACACAGTGGGTGGTGAGCATTGGGGGGACTGGGTGTTCCTGTCTCTGTCCCTGTGCTGGAGGGGCTGGGCGAGGGGACTCCCCAGCCCCAAACTCCCAGTGACTTTCAGAAAAGCTTTTGGACCTTTTACTGTTGAACAACACTCTAATCCCTGTAGGACAGGGCCGCGGACTTGTGGGAACACTGGAAGGACCTCTGGAGTTGGACGCCAGGGCGTGGCCAGCTGGAGCCGCTGGTCGATGAATACCCAGGGACCAGGGTTGGAGACGCCAGAGAGGGATGCCGGCCAACACAGTCATGGCCCCGGACAGGGGACTACATGGTCCCAGTGGGGATGAAGTACCCTCACAGAGGGACCCAGCTGGACCGAGGCACACACAATGGCTTGAAGCATCGTCAGCACACGCCGTCTTCCCCTGGGGTCCGTATCCCCATGCGCTTGGGTTCTGCTTTCCCAGCCAAGGTCCGTCAAGGAAACATCCTCTCGATCCATGGAAGGAGACAAATACAGCTCCGGGGGGCCGATGGTGCCCACACTGCCCAGAGCCAAGTGGCTAGCGCTGCGGGGACTGACGTCTCCCTCAAAGGGACTGGGCCCTGTCTCCCCACTTTCCAAGGAGGTTTGGTTGTTCTCAGACACCAGGCCGGCCCCAGGACTGTCCACGGCCTCTGTCCCTCCAGACCTGAGGGGGGCTGCTTGCTTGGGGCACCTGTCCGGCCACGTGTCCGGGTGCAGGGGGCGGGGGGATGTTGCACCTCACCCCTGAGTCCCCCTGTGCCCCCGAAATTGCAACTGAGGGGACATTCACAGGGCACTGAGTTAACCAGTGGACAACCCAGTGGCAGCAAGCCCACCTGCTGTGCTGACCAGCCACCACCCCTCTCATTCCAGAATGTTCCCCCACCTAAAAGGGAGGCCCCGGGATGCGTAACAGTCACTCCCTGCCACCCCAGTCTCTGGCAACCACCTACACGTCTTCTGTGTCTGTGGACTTTCCCGAAACAGGCTCATACGCTCTGGGACCTCGTGCCTGGAGTCTCTCACGCCACATCAGGCTCCCGAGACTCCTCCACGCGGCAGCGAGTGCCCCTGCGTCACCCCTTCCTGAGCCCAAGCGACAGTGGCTGGGTGCACGGGCCGCCGTCGGGGCCCTTCATCTGCGACGGGCGTCACGGTGTTTCTAGCTTCGGCTGCCGTGCACATTCGTGGCAAGTGTCCGGTCACGCTTCCATTTGTTGTGGGCGCAGACGTGGCCGTGGCGTGGCTGGGTTGTCATGGTAACGTCACGTGTGCCTCTCCCAGGGGCCGCACGCGTGACACCCTGTGGCACGTCAGGGCCCCCAGTTCTCCACGTGCCCGCTCACACCTTCCCTGGCCTGTCTGCCGCTCCCAGCCGCCGGGCGGGCGAGCGCGGAGCCCTGCGCAGGCTTGTAGCTGGGCGAATGACAACCTCATGCATCTCCCCGTAGCTGTCTCGTGCGCCAGGCTTCACGGTCCCACGGCGGCCTCGCAGGGAGCAGGACTGAGCTGTCCGTCTTTGCTGGACGTGGGTCCCCGGGGCGTCGTCCGTCATCTCCCCCGGGGTCTCCTGCTCCAGCACTTCTGTTCATGGAGTCTCGCACATGGCGCACGTGGGTTTCTCTGAGCCAGGAGTGGCTGCCCTAGAGGCCCCTCAGGCAGGGCCCCCGCAGACAAGGCCGGGGTGGATGCCGCAGGGGTCACTGGGCGTCTCAGCACTACCCTGTGGGGAGGGACAAAGCCAGGGAGAATTTGGGGCACCTCGTGGCCACGGAGAGTCTCCCTAACACCACCAGAAACTCTGGGACTGCGATGGAGCTCAGATGGTCCGGCTGAGGCCGGGAGGGAGCCTCTACCCCTCAGACTGCCGGGCCTAGGGGAGCAGGCTGACCGTGGGGGGTCGATCCTGAGAAAGGGGCTGGGCCAACAGCTGCCAGCAGCCCCCAACCCATTCTGAGTGGGGTCGAGGTGGCCCACGGCACCTCCTACGGCCTGCAGGGCAGCCTCACCTGGCCTCTTCAGTCCTGGGTTCCGGGCAGGTGCAAACAGGGAAGCCATGCTGCTGTGGGCTGATCTGTGTGCCCCGTCCACATGTGGGAACTCTAACCCCCAGCGTCTGGGAAACAGGGTCTTCACGGGGGTGTTTCAGTCGAAACAAGGAATGAGGGTGTGCCCTTCTCTAGTCTGACTGTGCGTGGAAGAAGAGGCCAGGACCCACGAGGGTGTGCCCTTCTCCAGTCTGACTGTGCGTGGAAGAAGAGGCCAGGACCCACGAGGGTGTGCCCTTCTCCAGTCTGACTGTGCGTGGAAGAAGAGACCAGGACCCAGACACAGAGGGAGGTCTCGGGAGGAGCCAAACGCTGACACCCTGTCCTTGGACCTCCATCCTCCAGCACCGTGGCAGAGGCCCGGGTCTGCTGCACTTTGTCCCCAGGCCAGTGCCGGGACGGGGATCCACCACCATCAGACCATCCGACGGCCCTGGGCTGGTCCCTGTGGAGGTGCCTGGTCCTGGGAAGGGAGAGCTTGCCTGCAGGCAGGAGGTATTGGAGGGTGGCGGGGAGGGGCAGGGCCACTCAGGCAGCAGCAGTTTCCACCGGCTCAAATGTGGGGGGCCTGTCCCCCAGGCCTCCTCTTCACAGGGTGCAGGGGGAGATAGAGAGAGTGCCGCCTGAAGGCTCTCCAAGCCAGAGGAAGAGGGAGATGCAAACCACAAACGGGGTTGCGGGACGGCAATTAACGCTAATGCGCTCAGTAATTTAATCGGACAGGCTGTATTTCATGCCGCACGTTGCTGGCATTTTTAGTGGTGTCTCCGTTGGTCTGTCCTTGGCACAGACGCTTTCCCGGCCCTTTCCTAAAGAGGTTCCCAGGTCCTCTGCCCATCTGCGCAAAGGAAGGCGTTGCTTCTGCGAGGGGCGGGGAGTGGGCATTGGTCAGATTCTCTCTGAGCAAACATCTTGAGCGAAGAGCGGCTGGGACCCTCCGAATGTGGCCGCTGACCAGAGTGGGGTGCCCCGCCGAGAGGCCCTCCTGCAGTCCCCCCGAGAGAACAGCCCCTTCTCGCACATGCCCGTCCCAGGCCCAGCTCAAACGCATCTGGACGCTCCAGTGCCCACCGGGACAGGCTCTCCCCTCTCCTCCCTCCCAAGGGAACCCGAAGGAACCACCCCAAACCCAGGCTACTTTTCGTCCACTCTTGTATTCTCCTGGTGGCCTCCATGGTCAGGCACCAGAGTGTGGGGACTCTGCTGGCCGTTTTGTCGGCAGTTCTTCAGGCAGTTAGCCAGAGGGCCTTCCCTGTGCCACTCTGGAGGCCTGACTGAACTCACAGCGTGGCGGGGGCTCCAATGACCCAGTGTCCCTGGGGATCCTTTCCTGCCCTGATCCGCAAATCACCTTCTGGTCTTAGAGACCACCTAGATTCAAGGTGCTCAAGGGAAGGAGTTTGGGGTCTGCTCGTGAAATAGCAGACAGGCTTCTCAGGGCACATGGGTGTCCCTGCCCTGTGCCCACTTCCCTCTGAGGTGGGTGCAAAGCTGCCTGATGGTTGGGAAGGCGGCAGGCCCAGGATTTCCGCCACAGGTGACTCAGTTCCTCTTGATGCTGAGTATTTCTGCCTGGCCAAACAGACGGAGAGCAGAGCGATCTGCTCCTGGGCCCGGCCCCTGTGCCCCGCCTCCACGGGGCCCTCCACCAAGGAACCCCCAGACAGACCCCAGGCACCGTTCATGAGTTCTGCCCTCTGAGCCCCTGTCTAGTGGGAACCTCCACCACACCAGTGCTGGGTGTGTGTGTCGCGTGTACAGGTGTGCACGTGCACGTGTGTGTGCGAGCACCTGTCTGCTGGGTGGGGGCAGGGGTGATCTGGGCAGGGACAGAGGCCGGGCCAAGATCTCGAGGTGGACAATATAGGCAGGGCAAAGGGCAGGTACATCCGAGCAACCCCAGGCGCCCGGTCTGAAGGCTGGGAGGACATGCGGGACCCGGAGTCTACCCTCTGCCCCCACCCCCCAGGCTCAGACCCAGCTGTCTCTGTGACCTCGGCAAATGTCATTCAGGAGGTGGTCAGGGTGACAGGCACAGGACACTCTGGAGGACAGAGGCAGAGACAGAGAGAGCAGGACAGGGGTGTGGGTCCTGAGCTGCCCAGTTACATCTTTGTTGGCAGGAGGGGACCCTGAGGTCTCTGCAGGCGACCGCTTGCTGGCAGGCTCAGGATCTGCCTGCTGGGCCCTGGCCAGTGAGAGGAAACACGCCACCGGGATCCCAGGATGTTGGGAGCAGGCTGAACGTCCCTCACCCTGGCCCACCCCCACTGGTTCGAGGCACAGCTGTGGGTAAGTGCTGGTCCCAGTCCTCCCCCAGTCACTCAGGACAGGCAGAGATGTGGAGCCTGGGCAAGTGGGCGGTGCACGCTCAGCACTGGCCCAGGGCATCTCCACCCAGCACCCAGCCCCTACTCACAGCCCCAAAGGCCACCACTGTGGGCTCAGGAAGGGCGCTCGCCAGACTCGAAGGGGGATCAGCCCGGGGCCACTGCCCAGGGAGGGCCTAGAGGGCGAAGGGGTCCAACACGGAGGACACGACTCCCCCGCCACTTGGACCAGCCTCCCCAGACAGCTTCTTTGAAACTTGGGAGTGTCTTTTGTATTCCAAAGGCCAAAGGGCCATGCTTGCCTTTAATTAAAATGCACGCCCTTTAATTAAAGGCCCCATAACACATGAAGGGCATCCACTGAAATAGGACGTGTGACACAGTCATCTCCCTGCTGTTAATTACTAATTAATGAAGCTATTTCAATTAATAGCTTCCCCACCTCACTCCCCCTGTGACAGGTCCCGTGCTGGGGCGCGTCCCAGAATCAGGCCCCGCTCCCGTGCCAGCAGCCACCGTGCTGAATATTCATGCCGCCACCTCAATGCTTTTCAATTAAACATAATAAAGTAAGTCCCAGTGAAAGTGCTGCCCAACATGTCGCTCATCTCTCCTTCCTCGGGCGCCGGAAGAGGGTGATGGGACGACCCACCACAGATGGTCGGGACAGAGCACAGCCTGGGGAGGCCTCTGCAAGTCTCCCTGGTTCTGAGGGATGACCCACCGGGAGGGAGCAGGTCCAGGAGTCCCCGAGGGGGCAAGTGGGGACCCCCAGGGCACTGTAGTCCTACAGCAGAAGGACAAAGCCAGAAACAGGGCCAAGGAGGGCAACGAGAGAGGTGGGGGGCTGCTCCCATGTTAATTACAAATCTTAAGTGCCCATTAAAGACGCGAGGGAGGGGCGCCTGGTCTCAGTCCTTTGAGCATCAGACTCTTGATTGTGGCTCAGCTGGTGGCCTCAGGGTCTCCAGATCCAATCCTCCTCCCGGCTCTGCTCTGAGCAGAACCCTGCTTAGAGTTCTCCCTCTCCCTCCTCCAGCTTTCACTGTCTAAAAAAAAAGAAAGAAAGAAAGTGAGAAATGAGGGAAAAGTGTCCTTTATGGTGAGCAGGAGGGGACGGTCCTGTACATGGGTGGGAGATGAAGGGAGGGCCCCCGGGAGGCAGCCGGGACCAGCACTGGAGGGATCTCCCGTGGAGGCCACTTTTCCCCGACTCTAAACTCCCGCAGTCCCACTGCCTACTTGCTCAGGTGGGAGGACAGCCCCCCTCAAGGAGGCCTGTGCCCCTGAGGACCCAGCGTCCCCAGCTCTGGGGAAGGGGCTGGGGGGACGAGCCCTGGAGCTCCACTCCCTGGCCAGTTAACAGTGGGGATGGAAATCTCCCTATTCCAGAGCTGTCCCAGCCCTTCCCCACCCCTGCTGCAGTGGCCGAGAGGTGCCCTGCACTGCACCATCCTTTCAACAGTTCCCTCAGTGCAGCCCAGCGCCGGGAGCTCTGCCTGCCGTGGGCACTGAGCAGCCAGACCCGGATCCGCGGGTGGAGGCGGGGAGGTGGTCCTCAAAAGGCCTGCTGACCAGGCAGCGTTGGCTCTGGACCGGCCGCAGGACACAGCCCTGTCCGACGGCGCCCTCTGTCGGCCATCTGTAGGCGGCAGCAGCCTGGGCCTCCCAAGCCGCCCCCAGGTGCCCGTAGCGCAGGTGCACCCCCCGCTCTAGAACCCGGGGGTTGGAGCCCCTCCTCTGGGCTCAACAGTGGTTGGTGAGCTCGGGTCAGTGTGTGCTGAAGGAGGTGGCCACAGCTCTGCGCTCTTGGCCCCCCTACCCGTGTCGCCACCGGACCCATCCCCATCAGCCGGTGGGACCTGCCGGAGCAGTGGCCGGGACAGGAATGTGTCCCAACCCACGTGTGGCATCTAGCACTCTGCCCAGGGCTGCCGCCCACCACCCTCCAACACCCCTTTGCCACCAGCACCCTCCCTGCCGGCAGCCATGTCCCCCAGACTCTGGGGAGGCCTGACCGAGGTCCACCACTGACCTTGGGTGGGGTATGGAGAGCACACCTGGCTCCAGGATGGCATTCCAGACCAGGAATGGCAGTGCTGGGAGGAGCTGGGCCGCTCTGCCGGGCACCAGGCCTGTGTCCCCCAAATCCCACGTACCAGCCTCCCTCCTCCAATGTTGAGGAAGTGACCTGAGGGGACCCCTGTGGCATTCAGGAGGCCTAGGGCCTTGGCTGACATGTGTCTCAGGCTCCCCTTCTGACCAGACCCACCTTCGCCTCCTGAGTCCCACATTCATTCAGGGGCTCAAAGTCCTAGACCTTGCAAGACCGAGGAAGGGCAGGAAGGGCCACCTCCTTGCTTGTGCCCTCAAAGAGCTTGTGGCTCCCTGCGGGTTAGAGACGCCCATGTTCACGGCCGCGTTATTCCCAGCAGCCGAGAGGTGGAAACAACCCGTGTCCGTCCACGGAGGAATGGAGGCACAAAATGTGGCCTGTACACACAGTAGAATATGGCTCAGCCTGAAAAGGGAGGGGAACTCTGGCACCTACTTCCGGGTGGACTCACCTGGAGGCCATCACGCTCCATGGAACAGGCCAGTCACTGAAGGACACTTACTGCACAAGTCCCATGCTGTGAGGGACCCAGAGCCTCCACATCCACGGGGACAGAATGTGGACAGTGGGCACAAGTGGCTGCGAGCAGGGCAAGGGAATGTCGTTTAATGGGGACAGAGTTTCAGTTGGGGAAGGTAGAAGATTCCAGAAACGGTTGGTGGGGACGGCTGTGCTAGGACCCTACTCGGTGCGTGCCCGGCCTCGAGGAGAGCCCAGCTTGAGCATCCGAGGCCTCGACCGTGCCGGGTGCTGCGGGACTCTGGCCGCGGGGAGTCTACTGGGCTGGGCTCCGCCATCGCCCGCCAGGGTGGCTCAGTAAAACCTCCAACCAAGGACCACGAAGGCCTTTGTGGAAATGCAATATTCCTAGTGCAGCCCTAGTCAAAGCCACGGAGGCCAGAGTACAGTCTGGGAACCAAGAATCTTTCTTTCAGGTTCTTTCTGATCCAGCAGAGGGAGAAACAGGGAAAGATGCCCACCGTCCTTGTGGAGTGCTCCCCGGCCCTGCGGCCCGATTCTGGGGGCGCTTGTGGCAGGCAGCAGAGCACTAGCTGCCCCTCCCCTCTCCCCTGCTCGTTCTCCTCCACCTGCGTGCAACCTCTGGGGGCTTCCTGGGCTTCGAGCCCAACAAAGCTCTCCTCCTAGTGGTTACTCTTTTAAAAAAAAAAAAAAAGAAAGAGTAATAAAGTAACAGTCTTCTTCTTCCAGTTTAATAGCCATCATTTAAATAAGTCTGGGGTGATTCTTCCACATTCTTAGTTTCTGTTTTCTATGTATACATCTTGCAGGACCTGTTATTAACCCCCAAAGCAACCAGTTAGGAGAGAAGGACGATGTTAGGGAGGCTCTGTTAGGAGAGAAGGACGATGCGGGAGGCTCCCTGGTCCCAGGGAGCACCCTGGGCAGGAGAGGGACCCACAGTCCCCTTATGCTGGTGTCAGTGGCTGCCAGGGAGACAGAACACTTCGCCGGTGCCAAGGACCCACAGGGGAGGTGGGGGGGTCCCCAAAGATGGGCAAGGGCATCTAGTCCACGGCCCGCACACTGAATTGGGGTCTCAGTCTGGCTTCTTGGAGAATCACTGATGCCACAGCCGCTAACGGCTTTCATGAGAGCTGTGGTTCCCACCCATGGGTGGTTCCCCTGGGGACACGTGGTGATGCCAGGAGCCAATGTTGGTTGTCATGAGTGGGGGGTCACCTTGTAGGTGGGGGCCAGGTATGCAACCACAGTGCACAGGACAGTCCCCCTCCCCCCACGAAGAATGATCTGGCCTCACGTGCCGGGGGTGGGGGGGTGAGTCTAGGCCAGTGGTGCCCCAGCCCCTGCATTGATAGGTAACCCTCCCACCGTCATGACCTCGGGGGCACGTGGATCTACATGGAACAGACTGCGTGTGTTACGACACAGCCACTACTAAAAATACTAATTCCTCTCCCCACTGACAGTCCACGAGCCCTGGGGGAGGGCACGATCACCTTGCTGGAGAAACTGAGGCTCCCCCCAGGGCTGCCCGGCTCGGCTACGGCTCACCCTCCCTCTGCTTGCTCCGTCCGGAGCAGGAGGCTCGCAAACAGAGCCTGTCACCCAAGGGAGACAGCACTAAAGGAATTGTAAGGCAGGGGCAGCTAGAGGTCCTCATGGGCGGGGCTCAGGTCCACTCGCTGGGCCTCTCCAAACAGCAGGAACGTGCACAGCCCCAGGCTGCCGACGGCTGCCACCAGGTTGAACATGGATGTCCAGGAACCTGTGGTCTCGAGGAGATAGCCCCCCAGGCACACGCCCACGACACCTGCAGCGGATGGGGGCAGACAGGTCGAGCGCTCCAAGGCAGTCCCGAGGGCAGTGCCGAGGAGGGCATCTGGTGCTGGGGCTCCAGGAGGAGAGGCCAGGGGCGGCCTGAGGGACAGAACCTGAACTCAGGGGTCCGGGCCATCAGAAAAGCGAACACCGTGGAAAGTGGCTGGGTTCTCGGCCTGCCAGCTCCGCGGGTTGCACTCTCCCCTCCCCACTGGTGTGGCACTGTGGGGACCCTCAAGGGCACCATGCCCACCCTGCAGGGCTGGGGTACCAGGGTGGGGAGACACGGAGGCGGGGCCACCAGGAGGCACCACACCTGCCTCTCACCTGCCAAGGCCCCAGCTGTGTTGGCCACACCTGTGAACAGGACAGAGGAGGTCATAGGAGGCCCCCCTACCCTGGGACGGTCCCTAGAGGCCCAGGGAGGGGTGAGGCTGGGTGAGGGATGCCTGGGGGGGAACAGTCACTTCCTATTCAAACAGGGGCCAGGGGTTCTCACCAAACAGAAAGCCGGCACAGGATGGAGCCAGGTCCTGGATGTTGACTGAAATGCCACTACGGGAGAGGAAAGTAGTGACCATGGGACGGCCACCACTCCCCTACACCCAGGGCTGTCCTCTGAGCACCCGGAGCCTAGAAACTGCCAAATGGGTCCTCAGACCTGAGCCCAGCTGGGGCCGGCCCACCACTCTGGGGCACTGGGGCTCGAGACCACACCAGGGGCACAGCCCCACTCAGGCCATCGGGCCCACCCTGCTGTCTCATTCCCACCACGATACAGTGCAGGAATCCACTCCCAGGATGAAACGAACAATGGGAAGACAAGCTTGTTCGAATGCACAGTCGCTTGCTGTCTACTAATTTGAAAGCCATTAAGCGGCTAAAACAATTTCCAGTGACATTTTCCTTGTCAAATGCTGGGCGGCTGAGCACCTCAGGAGGGCCACTGAACCAGAGGAAAGGGGCCAGAGGACGCTCCTCCCCAGCCCCTCCCCAGCTGCAGATCTAGTTTTTCCCAATATCTTGGGGCCACACAAGCCTGATACCCGGAGAAACGTGGGCCCCCGTGGCTCGCTCTCAGGTGAGCCTGAGCCAGGTGTCTTCTCCCACACAGCCAGATGCAAGGGGCCAGGAATGCTGCCAGATGCCCATGGGCAGCGTGGGACAGCTCTGGTGGGGGTGCCCGGCACTTACCTGTGGTTAAAGGTCTGCAGGCCAATGGACGCAGACGCAAAGACCACAGACATCCAGAAGCTGGAGCTGTGACCCAAACACAGCGCAAACACGCTGGACAGCCCGAGGCCCATCACCTACGGGACAAGGGGCGTAGCAGGGCACCGGCCATGGAAAGCCTGGACTGGAAAGCCCCACCAGTCCTGGGGATGTGTGACGCAAGGCTCCACGATAAACCAGCCCCACTGGTCAGACTCTGAGGGGAATGGCAGCAGCCAGGCCCAGCCATGTGTGCCGGGACTCAGCGGCACAGAGAACCCACAAACGCAGCTGGGAGAAGCGCGCAAGTCGGCCAAGCCAGCCCCTGGCTCTGATCCAGGGCACCATCCAGATGCCTTCTGGGTCGGGTAACTGGAGGTCAAACCCCTCGGGGTCCCAGGAACCAAACGGGTGTCCAGAGAGGCTCATCCCACCCCCTCTCTACCTGCATGAACTTCCGCACGGTGATGGTCCTGTAACCTGAGCAGAGGGAGACGGGGAGACGGTCCCATCGGCCCATTTGTGCTGAGCCCCTGACGGCCCCTGGTGCGTCCCAGCCGGCGCGGCTGCAGAGAGGGAGCAGGGAGGGGAGGGACAGGACCTGGGCTCGAGGTAGGGTGTCCCTTGTTGTGCAGGAGGCATGTGTACACACGTGAGCATGTACCCGCCCCCAGTGTCCTGTGTGCTCGGTGCACTCGTGCGTGTGCGCATGTGCGAGCACGTGAGTGCATCGTGTCCATGTGTGCAGGTGCCGTGTGTGCGTGTGTGAGCACAGTGCAGTGTGAGTGCGTGAGCCCACGTGTTAGTGCGCCCGCGTATGTGTGTCCGTGTGTGAACCCTGCACTGGGCGTGCCCCTAGAGGACCCTCCAGGACGCGGTGAAGCAGACACACAGAGGAAAGGCGGCTGGGACGGTCACCAATGCGCGCTCTTCACATGTCTCCACAGCGTCTCCCCCCACCGCAATCGGACAGCACTTTGGTGCCCAGGAAGGACCAACACCCAAGCGCGTCCTCACCCTCAGGGGTGCTCACTGGAGCTCCAGGCTCACACACGCGGCCCGCCCCGACCTATGACCCTGACCCCATCAAATAACCTCTCCTCCTCTGAAGGTCGGGGCTGCATCCAGTCCCTGGGGAGGAACGCCACGGCCATAGGACTCGGGTCCTCTCATGGCGCCCCACTCCCCCAGGGAAACCGAGGCTGGGGTCCCATGCTGACAGGAGGTCCTCGGGGGCAAGGCCCCTTCCCATCCCTGTAGTACTCCCCAGGAGGGGTGCCTCCTGCCCCCCAAGTGTGGCAAAGCCCAGGCTGGTTCCCAGTGGCCCCTCCCCCACGGCTCACCCTGATTGATAAGATGGTCAGACAGAAACCCGCTGAACAGACTGGCGGGAATCGCCACCAGCCAGGGCACCACGTTGAAGACCCAACCCTGCAGGAAGGAGGGAGGCCTCAGAGGGGACAGTTTGCACGGGCCGGGTGGCTGCCCACGGCCACTGATGCCCAGGAAGTTTCTCCTCCACACAGGCTGGGCTCCCGGGCTTGGGGGCCTATTTGGCCCTGACGGTCCCCCCACTGGCCAAGCTCTAGGCCCACCAGCACTGTCTCCCTGCAGGCCGAGCCTCCCCTGTGGCTCCCCACACCGTGACTGAACTGCAGGTGCGGGCCCACCTTGGGGGGTCCTGGTCACCAAATGGGGAGGGTGGCTGGATGGCTGGGCTGGTGTATACCAGGCTGCCCGGCAGGGGACACCCCTGCCCACGTCCTGACCCCCGCTGGCCCACCCTCAGAAACGACCATCCGCAGAACGGCTGCCGAGCCTTAGGGGCAGCATTCGGGGTCCGTCCTGGGGACAAGGGCTGCGGCGGCAGGCCCAGGTGCCAACCGTGAGCCTGGGGGTGGACATCACAGGGCCATGACCCCGCATGCCGGAGCCGACATAGAGTCCCAGCACTGGTCTGCGGCGCTCCCTGTCCCCGAGAGTGCCAGCGTGGCTCACCCACCTTGGAGCTGGGGAATGTCTCCTGAAAGAAGGTGGGAAGCCAGGAGAGGAGGATGAAGAAGGAGCAGGCCGACGACAGCTGGGAGGAGATGGCTGCCCTGCAGACAGGTGCCAGGCTCAGTGTCCATCTGTACCCCAGCCCTGCCCACGGGGGGCTCTTGTGAGCATGGCGTGCTCCACAGGGCCCAGGCGTGGAGGTCAGGAGCCAGGGGTGGACTCACACCAGGGAACACCCAAGACCCGCCATGCTCGACCCTATCCTGCCACACCCCCACGTGCACTGTGGTCCCGAGGCTCACCAGACTGAAGGCTTCCGGAAAAGCTGTCTCCAGGGAACTTTGGTGTGCCTGGACATCGGCAGGCCTTGCGCCAAGATGCCCAAGGCCAGGATGAGATCTGAGGGGAGCAGGGCGCTTGCACATGAGAGATCCTCACCATCAGGGGACAGCACCGCTTGCTGCCGACAGGCTCCTGTTGCAGGGGCGGCTCCCGCGGACCCGGCCTGATGGTGTGTGGGCCCCACCACGCCATCCTCCCCGCACGTATCCTGGGTTGTCGGCATTTACCTCGGAGGCCCCACACTTGTGTGGACCCTCAGTCCTTCCCCTGCCCTCCAGTCCCCCAAGCCCTGCCACCCTCAGACCAGCCGCCCCCCCCAGCTGCCCGTGCCTGGGGGGCGGCTGTCCCTGCGCCTGAGAGTGGGCCCTTTCCTCAGGCTCCAGGTGCGGCAAAGCCGCAGCTCAGGGTCCTGTGTCCAGCGGACGACAAGCGGCTACGGGAGGGGATAGGCGCCGGGCCCTCGCCCCTCCCTGGGCAGCTGTGTTTGCTGGCGCTCGCCCACCTGGCCACGGTACCTTTTCCGTTCAGCAGGCACCTGTACACGTAACCCACCCACAGTAGCGTGAGGCCACCAGAGAAGTAGAAGACACTTGGCCAGCCGTACTGGTCCAGGAGGAGGGAGCCCATGGCCCCTGTCACCAGCATCCTGGAGGACAGACAGTGGTGTGGCCGTGACCCCAGGCTTCACTCAGGCCAGGAGATGCCTCTGAGAGCCCCCCGCCCCCTGCCCTGTGGGACCTTGCCACCAGGGAAGCAGGCTCAGAAGGCCCCATCTGAGCATGTTTTGTGAGGGGTTTGGAGAATTCGGGGAGACTTCCGGATGCCTTGGACCGACGTAGCCTGCCCTGCCCGGACCCCACGGGCACACCCTATGTCGCCAGGGGTCCCTGGGCCGGGACTCACCCAAACTGGGAGCCGGCTCCCACGGTGCTATAGGTGAGCGCTCGCTCGCTCTCTCGCACCTTCTGGGACAGCAGGCTGGTCAGCGCCGGAAAGTACACGCCTGAAAGGAGCAGAGAGCTGTGTCCCCCAAGAGTCACCCGGGTCCTGCGAGGGGGGCCAGCCAGGGTGGGAGCCAAGCTGGGACGACTCAAGTTTGGGGTGTCCTTCTTGCTGACCTCACCCCCAAGGACCAGCAGGACTCAGCGAGACTCCCCGCGTCCCGCGTGGGAAACAGCTGCACTCACGGTCCGGCCAGCAGCGCACTCGCAGTGCAGGCCGTGGGAGCGACTTTGGGTCCCAGCTGGGGCTCCTACTGCCATCACCCTGACGCCGGCCCCAGGCCGCACCAGCCCGTGTCCTGGCGTGGACACCTACTCATGCCCACGCACGCCCACGCTCGCGTCCACGTTCACGTGCACACTCGTGCCCACACTCGCGCCCACTCGCGTCCACGGCGCACGCATAGCCCTTTGCAGCCTCAGCGCCCTGTGTGACCCTGCCTTGCACACCCGCCCCCCTCCCTGCCCCGGCCATCGCTGTGGGGGGCCAGGAAGGGAGCTTGGCTGAAGTTTCTTTACAACTTCCTGTGAGTCTACAATGACTTCAATCAGATTTTGGTTTTGATTTTCAAAATCTGATTTTGTGGTTCCCTTTTCCATGCTTTTCTCTAAAAGTACCAGGAAGAACTAAGAGGCCAGCAGGTGAGACGGGACTACGCCTTCCCGTCAGGGCCCCGTCCCCCCAGCCCCTGCCAAGTGCCAGTCACCCAGAGTGAGGGCTGCCCCTCAAGCCCCCTGTACTGGGCCACAGACTGGCCTCCTGGGAAGATGGGGACATGGCCTGAGCTGAGGGCCACCTGGCTGGGCACCCAGAGAGCCAGCTCCCGCAGGGGCCGACTGCGGGTAAACCAGACTGCCGGGGCTGGTTAACACATTGGGAGAGGTGTCGGTCCTGGGGGGCTTGGCCCCAGGGGCAGCCTGTGCCCACAACACGCGGACACTCAGCAAATCCCCACTGTGCCGCGGGCCATGGTGGTGACAGTTACCGCACACCAAGCTGGCTGCAGCCATGTCTGGAGCAGAGGAGGGCGTCTGATGTTAGAATGTGCCAGGCTGGGAAGTGTCTCCAGAGCAGGCAAACCAGCCGGTGAGAGTCGCTGAGAGCGGGCGTCTGCCGCAGGGTCGGCACTCCCGCTGCCCTGCCCAGGGCCGCGCAGCCAGGCCCGAAGCTCCGGCCACCTTGTGGCCGCGGACATGCCTCCTCTGATCTAGGGCCCATCACACATGGGAGCCCTCATGAGGACGGGCTTGTGCACGCACACATGCGTGTGGACAACACGTGTGCACCCACCTTGCTCGCCCAGCTAAGACCAGGAGGGAAGCTACGAGGCAGCCCTACCTTGGAGCAAGCCCGTGAGGATGCGCAAGAAGGTCATGAAGACCAGGTGTGCACCGCTGAGGTGGGCGAGCAGCGGGGTGGCGGCGGTGAGGAAGCCCCAGGCGCAGGCGGACAGCAGGATGACCTTCTCCCCGCCGATCCTGCAGGACAGGGGGACAGTGATGGGAGCGCTGCGGCTGGACAGCGGGGCAGGCTGAGAAGATCCCGCCCGCAGGAAGATCCCACCCTCAGAAACCACAGCCAGAGCCTGCACTGGCGGGTGCCTTGTTCTCCTCTGCAGAAGAGGCCAGTGGTAGGAGCGCAAGTCCAGCCTGTCCATCTGTCCCAACAAGCACCGCACTGGGCTGCCGGGGGCTCCTCAGGGTGCTGTGCACCCACCCGTACCCCCCACCCGGCCTCCCCCATGGAGCTCGGCTCTCCCAGCTCGTGTCTTGCTTGGTCGGGGGGCGGGCAGGTGCACATTTATTCTGCAGGAGCCCCGGCCCCAGGGCAGCCCCAACCCCGCGTGGGGAGCATCGCGGCTCACCGGTCCCCCAGGTGGCCGCCCACCACCTGCGTCAGGCAGTAGCCCCAGAAGAAGCTGCTGAGCACAATGCCGGCCTCCTTCTTGTTCCAGCCGAAGTCTTGGCTCATGGACACGGTGCACACGGGCATGCTGACGCGGGCACAGTACAGCAGGCACGTGCCCAGCAGCAGCGTCCCCGTCCACGCCTGGCACTCGGGCCTGCAGGACAGAAGGGGCCGCGTCAGGCCTGGAGGAACGGCACGGCCGCCTCCAAGCACTCCCACCCCCGGGTCTGTGGCTGAGACGGAACGAGCCTCTCGCAGCAGCAGGGCGGGGAACGACCAGCCGGCCGGCAGAAAGGCAGGTAAAACGGGCTGCAGCTGGAGGGTTGTACCCTCTGGGACTGGCAGTCTGGCCCCAAGCAGCTGACAGCTCAGCAAGCCGCCCAGGGGGCGCTGGGGCTGAGGCCGAGGGAGGGCCTCCCACAGGGTGGGAGCAGGACAGTGGGTCCCCGGAGGGTGCCCAGGAAAGCGGTGTCTGCCCAGCAGAGGACCTCGGGCAGGGGACCCTGCGCCTTCAGGGCGGTCGGCTCTTGGAGAACCTGGGCAGGGCTGAAGCAGCCCTGGCTGCCAGGGCAGGTGTCCATACAGGGATCGTCCTTCAGACCCCTGGCCCATGCTCCGTGACTGGCCCTGACACCAGGCAAGTCAGAAACTGCACCAGCCAGCAGGAGAGGACAACCCCCTGCAGTGAGACCCCAAATGGGGTCCCGGGGCATCAAAACAAACAGCAGGATCTTCACGAACGATGGGCTTTGGCTCCTAGTGCCGTGTTGACATTTGCTGACGGGACAAAGGCAGGACATGGACAGATGTGGCAGGAGGTGCCCTGGACCCTTCAGAGAGACTCTGGAAATCAAGAACCCTCCTCAGAGACAAAGCTGACTTTTCTACGATGAGAGAGGGTGGAGCTGTGGGTGCCATTCACGTGGGTGGGAGATGGGCGGGGTGCTGCGGCGGCAGGGGCTTTGGGGGTGGCTGGCAGTGCCTCAGGCAGTGGGCGTGGCGCCAAGGGGCAGGCAGTGAGGGCGACACACTGGCGGGGAGCACAGGGGTCCCACCCGCACCAGATGTCCCCAGTAGGGCACGGGGGCAGGTGGCCGGCCTCTCCCCCAGGAAAAACGACTTCCTATGTCTGAGGGCACCTTCTTGCCGGCAGGTGATGCCCAAGCCAGGAACCAGATCGATGGGCCTAATAAGATGTGTCTGTCACCCCACAGGCAGGCCCCAACCTGGCACAGGGCCCGCCTCTCTGGGGGAAGAGTTGGCCCCAGAGAGGGGCCAACATCAAGGTTGTCCCCGCCCAGCAGGGTGGATGGCTGACCGTGGGAGTCATTCTGGGGACTCACTGGGGAGTGCGAGTTTGCACCTGCCATCTGTGGGGCGCACGGCTAGCCCGTGGGCACCTCTGGTTGGGGTTGTGGATGGGCCTCTTAGAGCCTGTTTCCTCAAAGAAGAAGGGCTCATGCCCATGACATCTGCCTCCTTGATGGGACAGTAAACAGCACAGTGACCAGCAAGTTCCCAATGTCCCAATAAGGAGCCGTTGCAACTGCCTGGGAGGGAGGTAAGGCCACCATGTCCACGTCCTCTGGCCGGCATGTCCATGTGCGTGCGTCCCCCTTGCAAACCACCATGTACTTTTCCATAGTCAGGAGGAGGAGGCACTCCGCCTGGCCAGGCTTGCGGCAGGACCATCCCTCCGTGGCCGCTGCCCTCAAAGAGGCCACAGTCCCACCAGCAGACACAGCTGATGAGAGGTTCGCCAGGACCACGAGGGGTTTTGGGGTGAATGAGTCCGGTCCCAACGGCCTGGCCTTCTGTCCCCCAGCAGATCCGTATCTGGGGCTGGTTTGGGAATTCCAGGTCCAACGCGCCGGCCGGCTCTCCACGGGGCATGCGATGCAGTAGAGAACTCTGCAGGCAGAGGGGCTGGGGCGCCGTCTGAGCCCACCCCTGGGCTGCCACCCCTCCGCGTGCACGGGGAAGAGGTGGGACCGCAGATTTCAAGCTAGGTCTCGGTGTCCAAGGGGTGCCGTGGGTGGGACTCTGGGGCACCCCTCTGCTGCCCTCTGCGCTCACATGAGTCCAGTGGGAAATAGGGTCCCGTGCTAAAAATACACCCAGTTCTGTCAGTCCAGAAGCCAGACACCAGACCCTGCTTTGGTTGAGGCTGGGGGAGGGTGCTCCACTGGGAAATGGGCCAGTGACCCCTCGACATCATGCCCCCTCCACTTCCTGGTTCTTAAAATGTCCCTGGAACGAAGCCAAGACAACAGGGCAGACCGGACAGGTCTCAGTGGCCTCGCCTGCTGGAGACAGCAGCACGGAGGGGCCGGCCTGGAGGGCAGCTCACCAGCTCTCCCCCTCGGCTAGTTTTCTATGCAGAACAGAAGACCATGAGGTCGTGGCCGGGCCAGGGGGTGGGGGGCGGGCATCTGCACTTGCTCAGGGCCCATCTGCCACAGATGCGGAACCCTGTGGGCTCGGGCATCCGTCTCTTCCGGGGTTCCAAACCTGAAGAGGACAGCCCGTCTTCCCAGTGCCCCTCCCTGGGCCTAGACCAAACCTGCCCTGTGAGCACTCACCCAGGCGTCCATCCCCATGTGTCCATCTGAGGGCAGCAGGCTTGTCGGGGACGTCCGAGCAAACAGCCCCGCTGGCCTACTAGGGAGGCCCAGAGGAACACAGTCCAAATGGCCCATTCGAGCCGGCCCAGCTGCTGGCCTGTGCCTAGCCGGCTGCCGCCCATGGAGCCCCTGGGGGCGTGCCTGCCCCGCAGCATTGCTGTGGCCTCCAGATGCCCCATCCCGGGTGACCCACGTGGGCCCACAGTATCCCTGTGCCTCTGTGCTTGGGCTCGCTGCCAGCATCCATGTGCCTACCCGAGGGCACTAGGACGACAGCCGGACGTGGGAGCAAAGCTTTCAACATCCCCTGACAACCACCGTCTGAAGGGGCCCACACAAAGGAGCTTTATTTTCTTCTGTGGTCAAAGCCATGGAGGGTCACCTGCATCCCGCCTGCCCACCTGGCCATCGGGGTGCCTCTCCCTGGTGATCCCGAGAGCTCTCCTGAGAAGTCCAGTTAGAAACACCGGGGGCACCTGGGTGGCTCAGTGGGTTAAAGCCTCTGCCTTCGGCTCAGGTCATGATCCCAGGGTCCTGGGATCAAGCCCCACATCGGGCTCTCTGCTCAGCGGGGAGCCTGCTCCCTCCTCTCTCTCCGCCTGCCTCTCTGCCTACTTGTGATCTCTCTGTCAAATAAATAAATAAAATCTTTAAAAAAAAAAAAAAAGAAAGAAACACTGGAAGGCCAGCTGAGGCTGACCCACTCGGGAAGGGTGGCCCGTACCTAGAACATGATGCAGCCCCTTGGCCTCCTTATGACCACAGCATGCCAAGAAAGGCCCCTCAGCGTGCAGGTCACCAGTCTGTTGTGAGCCTGTGTGGGGCGAGGTGCTGTGGGCTTCCTCCCTGGGCCCTGGAGGCCCCCCAGGCCCCGAGCTGGCAGGCACTGCCAGTGAGGCGGGTGAAGTGACTTCCTCTACAGCTGGTGGGGACACAGAACGAGCACGTCTGGCTAGAGGTGGCGACCCAACAAGGACAGCTGCCTGAGGGCTGGTGAGCACACCAGGCCCAGACTCCTTGATCTCGCGGAGGGCTGTCTGGGAACACAGAGGCTACTGCAGGACAAGCTAGGAAAGCTCCATCCTGCTCACTCTGCCCGGTCCTGGGCCTCAGGTCCGTGCCCCAAGCTCAGCAGAACGCTTCCTATGAACCTTCTAGAACCTTGTGCTTTCTGCCAACGGCCCCTGTGCATAAGAAGCATCCACAGCTGAGCAAACGTGCGGCCACGTGGCTCCTTGATTCAGAGAAGGGAACTGTGCCAGCGCCGCAGGCCTGGAGAGAACACACAGGTCCAGGGCCACCGGCTGCCCCCACCCCAGGGACTCGGCTGATGAGTGGCAGCCCTGCCTCCCCGGGCCACAAGAGCAGAGGCAAGGCTGTCAATGCGGAGGGCACGCCACGTCGGCTGCAATAAACTGCCACACTTCCTGTGACTGACGTGACTGTCCACTCAGGGGTGGGGGGTGGGGGTGGGGATGACCTCGTCCCAGCACAGCCCAGGTCCGTCCAGGACCCCCCCAGACCTCTCCGGAACTGCCGCCTCACCTGCCAAGGGCCGGGGGCGCTGCAGGTGCTCCCTCCTGAGCCACAGAGGGAAGAAGTTAAGGGAAGGCCAGCCAGAGCCACAGAAACCGAACCCGAGAAGGAAGTTTGCAGAACATGCTGTAGCCACGGCCACAACACTCTGCCCACACGGCCGTGAAGCCTGGATCAGCACCTCAATAACCAGTCGGCGGGGAGGGAAGACAAGAGCGAGGCAGGCCGCAGGGCACTCCTGGACCCGGCCACACCCCGGAGCGCAGCGCCCTGTCCCAGGGGATGCTTGGCAGGGAGACCCGGCCCTTCTCCGCCCCGCTCTCCACACCCCGTCCTGCAAGAAACTTCCAGCTTCTGCGGGCCACTTCGCAATGTCGGCCTCTCTTCAGCTTCCCCACTAGCTTTCCCCACATCTTCCCCCAGCCTTGGGTGGGGTGGGGGG
Source organism: Mellivora capensis (assembly GCA_004024625.1). NCBI lineage: Eukaryota > Metazoa > Chordata > Mammalia > Carnivora > Mustelidae > Mellivora > Mellivora capensis. The sequence continues at coordinate 151,775 of PISX010001082.1, forward strand.
CTTCCCCTTAGAGGCTTCCTGCAAGCCTGTGCCTGGACGCAGGGACAGGAACCAGCCGTCGCCCTGCAGGGAGCAGGCTCCCCGGGGCACTCGGAGCTGGAGGTGGACTGGCCTTGGGATCCCAGGGCCCAACTTTGGGCCCAACTTTGGACCCAGCGTCCAGCTGGCTGGCCTGAGGGGCCATAGTCCACAGAACTAGAGCAAGGGCTGAGGCATGTGGTCTGGGGTCTGGGGTCTCCTCAGAGGGGCCATTGCATGTGTTCCTGCCCTGGGGACTTCTGCACGTGGCAGTGGACATGGACACAGAATATGAAAAATGGTGGGCAGTTGGCCTGGGCCCCGCCCGTGGAGACCACAGCACACAGCTGTGGAGCTGGCAGGTGGAGGCAGGACTCAGACCCACTCCCCACCGAAAGGCTCCCCAGCTGCCCTGCTGGGTGACCCTGTACCACTCCCCCTGGCCCTCAGGCCTGGAAATCCGTGTGGTCCTACCTGGCGAGGTCAGTCCTAGGACTCCCAGCTGTGCCTGTGAGCTGGCTCTCCACCACCTAGGATAACACCCCCTGCCCCCAGGCAGGCCTCCTGCAATTCCTCCTGCCTGCACAACCCCAGGACCCTGGAGGGCCTGCAGAGGGCTCAAGGGGCGCTCACTGGCCCTGGGACTGGATGGAAGGGAGGAGGATCCTGGATTGGGTCTGGGTAGTGCACGACCTCAGGGGTTGGAGTGGTGGCCTCGGCCCCTCCCCAAGCCACCATGCTCCCCCCACTCCCCCCAACCCACACCTTGACCCCACCTGGACCACTGGGTGTTCTCGGCCCCGTCCCTGCGGGCCTCCTCCAGCGGCAGCGGCTGTGGCTGCATCGGGGGCGGCCGTCCGCGGGCACAGGGCTTAGCGCGTCCAGGTTGGGCTCCCGCCTGGCCGACCCACACGGGCAGCACCGCCCAAGGCCACGTGTCAGTCCCAGCGGCGCTTCCGTCTGGCTTCCGTCTGGCGCTCCGAGGACGTGTCGCCCCCGACAGCCACTGCAGGGCGGGCGGGCGGGGCGGAGCACACCACTCATCCCCGCCCTATCCCCGCCCCGCGCTCCGTAGGCGACTGTTAGGGCCCACCTCCCTGCTGCTGGGGGTGGGGGTGGGGCACTGGTGCAGGCAGACGGGGAGGGCGCGTGGTTCCCTGCCACAGGCTGGACAGAGCAGGCTATGGTGGGGCTGTGCAGGGGCCGTGCCGGGTGGTCCTGGCACAGGGCATTTTGACTTTGACCTTGGACGCCTGCCGAGAATTGGGGGGTGGTGGTCCCATCACAGGACTGTGGGCATCGGGGCCTTCAGAGTGCAAGGACGGGTCAGGCTGGAGTAGCCAACTGTCGACATGGATCTCTGGAGGTGGGCTCCAGCCTCTGTCACCCTGGGCCAGCCTGTGCTGGGCGGCCAAGGGCCAGCGTCCACACAACAGGCGGCTGCAGGAGGAGTCAGAGCTCCCCTGCAAAGGTGTGCCGAGCATGCAGGCTCTGCCTGGCCCCAAGCGGGTCCCTTGGACCTCCCTCGCAGGGGGCTTCACGTGTCCACAGGAAGGACCCAGCCAGCAGCGTGCACACCATGACTCAAGGGCAAGGAGTGCACTCTGGGCCGCACCATGCTGCCCTGCACGGCGGCCTCCTCGTGCCCCCCAGCCCACCCACCTCGCGGCAGCCTGGCCAATCTTGCCAAGGCTTCTCGCTGCCCTGAGAACCAAACCCGGGAAAGGCCCACCGCACAGGGCCCACCTTCCCCAGCCTGCACAGCCAGCCCCATTGGGATGGAGCGGACCGGCCGGGCCTCCCGTGCCCCCTCCTCCATGTGCGCAGAAACCAAAGAGGGGATGAAGCCATCTTTTGAGCAGAATTAATAGCGGTGGAGGAAAACAAGGGCAACAGACTGTGTATGATTTCACTGGAAACCAGGAAGATGAACTTTATGATAATAAGTGAATTTAATGCAATATAGGTTCTACACGTGGAATTCTTGGAAGGTTCTGGAACAGATCATTCTCTTCAAAGTGCTGGTGAGTTCACTACGTGAGTCTTGAAAACAGTGCTGTGCAACACGTTTCACACTAAAAATACGCCTGGACGCCCAGGGATTACGGACTCGCTGGGCCCATGAGTCTGGAGCCGTGCAGGGACCAGCACTGCCCCCTCCCCCGGGTCTGGGTGCTTCTGCTGCCCGCCCCTCCCAGCCCCCCCAGGGCCCCTGTGGCTTAGTCGGGGAGTCCTCCATGATCCTCCGGCTTGCTTCCCTTCTGAAAGCCAGTTGGGAGAAGGCCAGCCGCGTGATGCCTCGGTCTGCGCGAGCAGTCTGTCACAGTGTGGCAGGGAGAGAAGTCACAGCCAGGCAGTGGTCCGACACCTGAGTCCAGCAGTCCCAGGAGCAGGGGCCAGCGACAGCCTCGTCTCCTCACCGCCAGCTCCAGATGGGAGGCACAGCCCCACAGCACGCGGCACAGGGCACGCACGCTGGCCTGGGCCGCGTCCACAGCTGGGCAGGTGGCGTGCAGTGCGACCTGCTTCCGGACGTGCGGATAAACCCACTGCCCCCGGTTCTCACTCCTTCTGCCAAAAGTTTTGGTTGGAGCGGGGTATAGAGGAGTCCGACAGACGTTCTGCGCCACGGTCAGAGTGAGCCCATCCACCTGGCCTTCTAGCTGGGGCCTTCCCGACCACACAGAGGCGTCTCCGCCCCACCACATCCACCCTGCAATGAGAAAGACCTCTGGCCCACAGCATCGGGATACGACGACGACCAGCTCACCCAGACTGGCCCTCCCCGACCGCCAAGGCCCTTGGGCTGCTGGAGCTGGGCCTAGTGTCCTGCAGGGGCTGAGCAGCTCAGGACCCGCCCCCCCCTCGCAGGGCAAGGAGTCCGCATAGCCACAGATGCCCAAGGCCCACGCAAACCCTGTCTTTACATCCACGGAAGTCAATCACGACGAGGACGGGAGAAGAGCCTCGATGGCATCTGGGAATTAAGGCACAACATCCAAGACAGACGGGCTTCACGCGCCAGGGGCTGTGGTCCCAGCCACACAGACGGTGTCGGGTGCAAACCCACGGACTCCGCGCTCCACGTGGGGACGGCTCTAAGAACTCCCGCACAGCCTCCTGCAAGGAGGGACGCGCTGGCATGAAGAAGGCCTCAGACACCATCGCCGCCTGGGGAAGAGTGACGGGGAGGCTTGCTCTCCCCTCTCCAATGTCCGTGCACCCGTGGGGGCCACAGTCCATGATGCCGCTGCTCTGGCACGAGGCACCTCGCTTCTGCACTCACTAGAAGGCACTGGAAAGCTGTCACTCCGCGTCTCTGCCAAGTGTCCCACCACTGCCTTTCACATGAGGCGCTGACGACCCCGGCTGCCCGCGGCACAGGCCCTATGGGGAGAAGGGCCCTGGTGCTCACCGCACAGCTCCTCTACTCTGAATGTCTGGAAAGATTCAGGAGTGTTAAAAAAAAATAACTTCTCAGGTTAAAATCATGCGGTAGGTGGCCCCAATCTATTTCCTTCACAAAAATGAAAGTTCAGGACCACCACTCTGGAGAACAGACGACAGACTGCACACGGCACACGCACAGCCATGCACACGCGCCCCCGGATGGTGCTGGTCGGAGGGGACGGAACAGCAGAGCCTCAAGGTGAGTGAGGCTGAAGCTTCCTTCTGCCGCTCTCGCAGACGGGCTTCCGGAGAACCGTGTGTCGTACTGAGTTCCTTATTCTTATTAGGGTATCTTTATGCGGAAAAATACAAAAAAGACCTTCCAGGCAACCCCTCTGAGAAAAACACAAGTTGACCACGAATTTAAGAAGAGGCACCAAAAGCAACCTACTCTGTGTTTCTCAGAAGACGCTGTGGCGGGCACACGTGCCCTCAGGAGCAACGCGGACTCGGAACCAGGGGTGCACGGAGGCTTGCGGCTGGCCACGGAGGGACCCCAAAGTCACATGACTGACACAGACAATATAATTTGCTCTTAAATCCGAAAAAGCAACACATTTCTGAAACAGAAACATACCCGCTATAGAAACGAAGTACGTGGTTCCCAAATAACACGTAAAGATGCCACATCGCGGGGCTTCTGAGGCCGGACAGCCTGGCCCCCGATGACCTACTGTGCTTGGCTCGGCATCTCGGGGGGCAGGCACGCCGGCCTGGCGGTCCCGGTCTGGCCTCCCACTCATGCTGGGACTCCACAGTAACTCCCAGAAGCGGGTCCTGCCCCATTCCCCCAAAGACACCGCTGACTTGAACATAAAATGCGCACAGTTCTTTCTGAACCCCCGGCTCCGCCCGGCTCCCAAAGCAACACTGTCCCAGGACACAGACCTCGCGCTGCCTGACGAAGACTGTCCCCAGGAAGCACCCTGACTGCAGGAAGAGCCGCCTCACACACGATCAGCCGATGCCTCACACATGGGGTCTTCAGTCCATCCCAAAGACCAGTCCCGAAACACATTTGCCTTTTCTAGAACCTGGAAACCTTAATTCAAATGTCCAAGTACATTAGCTCCCACTGGGTTTGCAATAATCCCGACGCCTCGTGAAGACTCCAAACTGGGGGTTATTCCTCACGCAGCTTCACCATATCAGGAACACAGAGTACCAGGGTATTCTCAAATTTTATTTATTTCAAGGCACTTTCCACAAGAAAAATGTAAAAAGAATAAACTATGTAAAACATCACGTTTTAATAAACACAACAGCAAGATCCAAAGGAGGTAAAGAAAAATTAAATTACACTTAATGCTCATTATCTCAAAATGGCTTAATGTCGTCTGCCTGAAGACCGAGAGACCGCAAAAGGCGGCAAACGGGAAAAGCCTGCAAAGCCGCTCCCTCGCCAAAGCAGGTCCCCAGTCAGGGACAGCACAGGAGGCACGAAGCAGGCCACAGACAGACGCCAGGCCAGCAGGAGCACAGCCGGGGCTCCGGGTCCGCCCCGGCAGCAGCGCCTGCTCGTGACGCCACGCGCGGCCCCGACAGGTGACCACGCGCCGTCCTACGGCCGCTCACTCGCGCTTCCTGCCCGTGACAAAGCCCGTCCGGGCCCTGCTGGCTCCTGGGTGGCTCCCGCATACAGAACTTCCCGTCACCACGCATCTCACACCCTCTAACGTGAAGAACGGGTCAGGGCGATCAAATATGAATTACGCTCGCAAAGGACCTCACGTACGCGACTAGAAACGTGCGGAGTCCTCCGGCGCTTTTCGAACGCACACCTCCCTGCTGCTGTCTCTTCCAGCTTCTGCTCTACGTGATGATTAGTCGCCTGAAGATCCAAACCTTAGCTCTAACTTACCACACTCAAGCCTCAGAGGAAACGGCCCCAAGAAAGGTCCCATTTGGAGAGGACTGCTGAGACGGTCAGAGCAGAAACACGTCTGCTCCCTGGCGTCGAGAAGACCGCCCTCCATCCTCACAAAACCACAAGGGCAGAAGGGCAGGGAGAGGCCAGGACAGCCCCCCAAGCCCGCACCACCTTGCCTCTGCGTCACTGACCCCCCAGGGCAGCTGACCCTGCCCAAGGCTCCTGCCCACCAGAGGAAACCACTGCTCCCAGAGCGCGGCAGGAGAGGAGCTGACAGACGTCACTTCACGCCAGCACCCAGGGCTGCAGGCACGCGGGGGACAGGGCCAGCCACCACCTGACCTATAGGAGCACCCACAAGCCTGCCCAACCTCGCCAGACACAAGAACATGCTCCTGGCAATTCAGCTGCCATGGGCATCTCCCTCCGTGAAGCCACGGGTGCCGGACCCCATCCCAGCACGAGGATCCACCCAGCGAGGACAGAGTCCCAGCCGCCACGGCAGCCGGGAGCTCCCACCAGGGGACGGGCACTCCTGGGCACCGTCACCACCACCTCCACGAGACACGGCTCTGTAATGATTGCCCCACAGAATCCGTGCCCAGTGACACCTGCAGTGAGTCCACACACACGTGTTCGCATCCAAGTCACAAGGGCCCTAGCACCTGCCCCGGCGGTGGGACTGGGGAGAGCGCAGAATCAGGACGCCCGGGAACTCTCAAACACCGCGAGACCGCAAGCACACACCGAGCTGCTGTGGTGCCGGCCTCCCGACGTGAGCACGCGCTCCCGCCAGGGACATCTGCGGCCAAGGCTCAGCCATCAGCACGGGTGCTCCCTCCCACGCACGCCGACCACACCAGGCAGAGGGGCCCTCCGGCCACAGGGACGAGGTGACGCCACTGCCATCACCACCGGGACATAAGCCCCGAAAGCAAAAGGTTTGAGATGATTAAAACTTTTTAGAGGCCGTTTGGTCATTCTTGAGATCAAAGAGAAACCTTTATTTTCAACAAAACTGCCTAGAAGGTTCATTGATCCACCAGGAAAGAATCTCTCACCACAACCAGCACCAAAATATATATTTAAAAAATTAAAAAACACACAGCCCCACCCCTCAGGCACACATCTCCCCAAAAGCCATACAACCCAGATCGAAAGGGAAAACAAATCAAACTCAATGCCCTCACACGAGAAAAGTCTGTGAATCAGGATATACAAATTTATATAATCTTTCCTATGAAAAAACAAAAATGAAAAACCAAGGGATAAGAAACAACTTCTGCACCGAGGCCTGGCAAGTCTTAGGAGATCTGAGAAAACGTGTGCTCTGCCTACAAGCTAACAGAAAGCAAAATAACGATCAGTGCTTTTCGCAGATTTGAGCGGCAGGCCTCAGTTTCACAATATTCCCTCCTGACAGAGCACTCCGCCGGGTGGATCCTTCGGGAGCCGGTGGCAGGAGCGCGCCGCCGCCCGTCCACGCCTCCGGAACACGCCCTGCCAGCAGAGTCTGCGTCACACTTCCAAAGAGACAGCGCCATTCACGGCAAGTTTTCCAGCGCTTAAAAGGGCCACTTTTCCCTTTAAAAAAGATGCCAGGTCAAAAAAAAAAAAAAAAGAAAAAAAGAAAGAAAGGAAGGGAGGGACGGGAAGGGGGAAGAGTTCTCTACTGCAGTAAAAATGTCTCGGTCACAGGCAGCTGCTCCGAGGAGTCCGGGCCGTGGGGCACAGGCCACTCTACTTGGGCTCCTCGATCACACCTTTGCTGAGGTCTGTCATTTTAGGATATTTGACTTTCTTCTGGTCCAGCTCATTCTGAGCCCAAAGGAGGAGTTTCAGTAATTTTGCCAGCTTGGGCGTTGACTCACGATTTTCATAATCTAGGACAGCTTGGTTAACCTCGCTCCACACCTAGAAAATAAACACATCCCATAAAACTACCACACGCGCAGAGCACCAGCGAGAGGCTGCTACCACGTGCTTTTTATACTTCCTGGAAGCAGTTCTTACAGGCCGAGCTCGTCACTTATTTAAGCAACCTCGAAGCCCGTCACCGAGGCATGCTGACGGGGGGGAAACACACATTCCTCGCCCAGAAGGAGCGAGTGGTGCGGTCGGCACCGATCACGTCTGGCCTGGGAGAGACGCTTCAACCGACTAAGCCACCCAGGTGGCCCGAGGACACCTATTTCTAAGTCTCCGAACAAAGAGAAAGATTATGATAAAGGAGCAGCTAACAAAGACGTCTGAAAATAGTATAGTAAGTCACAACGCTCTGCTCCGGGCCTCGCACAGTGAAAGGCCCCACATCACGGAAGGATCGCTGCTGCCGCGACCGTGCATCGCCCGCCTCGAGGCGGCCGCGGTGGGGGATGGAGGACCCCTCGGCGGGCTTACCTTCTGCCTCTGCATCACGTGCAGCAGGTCTCCGAACGGCGACTCCTCGGGGTTGTCGAAGGCCAGCAGGGCCAGCGTGCGCTCCATCTCCGTCAGGCACTCCCTGCTCTCCTCACCCTGCTCCGCCAGCTGGGTCTGTGCAAACTCCAGCGCCGCCTCGGTCTCCCGCTGGCGGATCAGCTCTATGAGGTGCTGTTGCTGGTCACCGGCAAAGGCACACAGGCTTACACACCGCGTCTGGCAGTGTGGCGTGAGTTTCTAGTCAAAGGTCACCTTAGAGGACAACCTCCTAGCATCCCTGAGTTACTGGAATAGCATTTTTAAAAATTTTATGTATTTGAGAGGGAGACCAAACACACCCAAGCGTGGGGAGAGGGGGTCGGGGTCCCGGGGCGCAGAGGGCGAGGACGAGAGAAGCAAGCAGAGCCCAACCTCACAACCTTGAGATCATGACCTGAGCCATAACCCAGGGTTGGGTGCCTCAGTGACAGAAGCACCCAGGTGCCCCTAAGTTAGCATTTCTAAAGCAAGAAACAGCTTCTGACATACAAACAACCACAGCTACCTGAATCCCCCTCCCCACGCAAACTGAAACCATAACAACGCAACTCAGCCTCGTGACTTCTGGAACCACCACGCATAAGCTCCCGAGGCGCACACAGACGGCCGCCGCGGAGGCTCACCTGCAGGTGGAAGTACAGGTACCGGTTGGTGTCCAGCAGCTCGGGGTGGAGGCTGTTGATCAACGCAATGGCCTCCTGGATCTGGCCTTTCAGGATCATCTCACGGATCTTGATCCGCTCGTCAAGTGTTTCTAGGTCCACACTAGGTTCAATCCCAGATTCCATTCGAAACTTCTCTGCTGCTTCCTTAAAGCCCTCTGAAAATGAAAACCATCTTCAGTGCTCAGAAAGCTACCAAGACACGAATGCAAAGCATTTTTAACCCCAAAAAGCCCACTCACCTCCAATAACCTTCAACACGACCCGCACTTTTCTTAGGAATTTGGTATTAACATCTGTCACCTACCAGTTACGCCCCATGGAGAAAATGAAAAAAATGAATTTCGCTCTTTCCCATCCCATCCCAAACACCCCTCACCCACCAGCCAAGGGTGAAAACGAATGCCACGAAGCCCAGTACATTGTGGGTTCCTTAAAGAGGGCTGCGGGCCCAGAGGCAGGGAAGGTGCAGGTCTGTCCCAGGCATGGGTCCCCCAGGCACATCCGGACACACTGGCTGGCCTTCACAGATGACAGGGACCTGGTCACCCCTGCCTCTCGGGAGCCCACACTTCTCAACACCCAAACAGCGCGTGTGCGGTCCCCCCACCCCACCAGCAATAGGCAGACACTTCCTCGTCGCCTTTCAAATGACGATCGACGGATTTGGGGAAGGGGAGTGTTGTGAACAATGGGAAGGAGACTCATACCTGTTTGAAACAACTGGATTTCCTGGTCGGGTACAGAATTACCCTTTTCCTTCCCCGTATGGAGGAGGACCGTTAGTTACAAACCCGTTTGTTTGTTTCTGTAGGCTTCTACCCTTCCCCCTTCCTCTTTTGAGTTAGGCGCACCTTCTAGAGACAGTAATTTATCAGACTGGTGCGAAGAGATCAGTTACCTGGGACTCTCAACGTACTCCAGAACGATCTTACTCATCTTGATTAACTGTAAACACGTCACCAGTCAAGAAACAGGTTTTCGCCTTAGAGCTCAGACACCCAGAGTAACAACCTCATCCCCAGAAGACCTCATCTTTACTACACTGATCCGCGAATTTGCCCAGTCAGCCTGGTGTTTTTTCACAACGCGCAAACAAGCTAACTTCACCAAGGACCGTCGGTGGTACAGCTCTGACCGTGGGCACGTCCGCCGGGCAGCACCCCGGCTGCGGGCCGTTACCTGTCACCAGGTAGTTCATGATGAGGCGGTTCATGTCCGCGCGCTGCACGTGCAAGTTATTGAGTTTCTCTAGCCACTCGTCTTTCGAGATTTCATCAGGCTTCTCTGCGTAACTCATTCCGACGTGTTTCTACAAGAAAAAATATTTTCAAGACCAGTGAAGACGATGGGAATGAGAAAGACAAAACAGGAAACACACTCAGTGGCACTGCCATCGGGCTGGACGGTGACAGAGGGCGGATATACTTGTGAGCATGGCACAACCCAGACAGCTGTCAAGTCCCGCACGGTGCGCGAGAAACAAACCTAACAATGGTCTCCGCTATACTTTGGTTAAAAAAAAATTCTTAAGAATTCTATGACAACTCTGATCGTTTCAGAGAAACACAGCTACACGGTGTGAAGTGACAGAGAGAGTGGGAAGATTTAAATCTGGAGGACAGCAAGTGCAAAGGGCCTCATGCCCAAAGGCAGTGTGGGGACCAGAAAGAAGGCTGGGATGTTAGGAGACAGGATGTGTGCAAGGAAGAGCCAAGAGCCTCTGAACTGCCAGGTCAAGAGGTGGGGTGCGTCATCCCAAGGCCTTAGAGGCTCAGGAATTTAGATCAATTCTCTTCCAGGCAGAGGGCAGCTGTGCGAGGGCCAGGAGCGAAGGAAGCGTGCCCCCTGACACAGTGCCCACGAGAAGTCTGCTGCCAGACGCTCGCCAGACCGGCCAACACTGAGGAGCGCGACAGAGACACAGAGCTCCCTCGACGTCTCCCACGCTGCCCGACGCTGCGTCAGGGCAGACGGGAACTGCAAACGTACTTGGCCCTTCTGCAGAGCTGCTCACAGGCCAACAATCCCACCGCAAGACTGAGACCCTTGATGCTCCCCACTGAGCACCAGACACGCACGAACCCACTCACAGGACCTCCGCTCAAAAAGGCAGAAACATGGGAGCCCCCCACCCAGCTGTTCATCCGGTAGCAGCACGGACAGACTGTGGCTCACAGAACCACAACCCCGGGCCCCAATCCCTTAGGCAGGTATGTTCCAGAACGGAAAGTCTTGCAGACTGTGTAAAGCCCGTTGGCACAACTCAGCTACGTCACAGGACTCTCGCACTGCGGTCCGGGGCGGCACCCCACGCTAAGTACTACTTCTCCAGGACAGGTCTGAACACCCACACTCAGGGAAGCAGACGGTATTAAAAGCTTTCACCAACTCGGGTTTTTGGCCATCCCGTAGTTCAAAAAAATAAAAAAAAAACTTCCGGCTTTCAGAGCTCTCTGGATTTCAGGATTGCTAAAAAGGGGTTATGACCGCGTGGTCCCGTCAGAAGACTGACTAGAACGGGTACAGCATGAACACAGCCGCTCGGGTGACCCTCGCGAGCCAGCTGCGAGAGGGACAGCCGCAGCGGTAAATGCGAGCGGGCAGAGTGGGCAGCGTTTGCTCCCTGGGAGGGCGGGCCGCACAGGTGCCTGTAAGTGTGGATGCGGCTCCCCGCCAGCGGAGTCCGCGCTGAATTAAGAACCTCAGCGGTGGAAGCCGGGCGGCCAGCGCGGAGCCACCAGTGCGAGCCGCGCCAGGGACGTCAGAGACACAGCAGGGCCCGGCCTGGCCGGCCGCGTGCACAGGATCACACACGCACACCCCAGCAGCCCCTGAGGCCGGCCGGAGCTTTCAGGCCTGAGCCCTGGGAGGACAGGGCAGGGCCACAGCGGCGGAGGGAGGCCCGGGGAGAGGAGCAGGTCCGAGCGGTAGGGCAGTCTGGGCCGACTCTCCTGTGCGCAGCCGGGCGGCCCCGCAGGCCCCTCCGCCGCTGGGAGCGCGCATCAGGGAGGCCCCCTCCGAACGAGGGCCAGGAGCCGGGCAAGGGCCGCGCGGGGGGAGAGCCCGGCGGGGGAAGCACCGGCCCAAGACCGAGTCCGGCAGCGCCCAGAGGAAGGCCGCGGACGAGCCCCGGGCCGCGCCGCACGCCGCTTCCCAGACGGGCGCCGGCCTCCCACCACCGCACCGGGACGCCGCCGGCAGCGCGACCGCTCTGGGGAGCAGCGACCCGCCCTACGTGGCGCACCGAGAGCTCAGCAGGCGACAGCCGACGGGCTCCGTCGCCTCCCCGGCAGCGCGGCCGTCCTCACCCGGCCGGAGAGCGCTCCGCCGCGCGTCCCAGACGCCGTTCTCTCCCCGGGCGCGCCGGCGCGGCGTTTCGCGGCAGGCCCGGCGTTCCAGCGCGCGGCCAGCCCGGCACGTCGGGGCCCTCGCCTGGCGCGCTCAGCCCTGAGGAGCAAACGCCGAATTACGGCGCGGCCCCGGGGGGTCAGCGGCCTCCGCCGCCGGGACGCCAGGGGCGGCTGGATGTGCAGCGCGCAGGGCCGCGGCCCGCCGCCCGCTCGGACCTCGGACCCGGCACGGCCCCCGCGCCCCTCCCCGGCCCCCGCCGGGCCCCCGCCCAGCCGCGCCCCGGGCCGCCGCGCTTCCGCGGGGAAGGCCGGCCCGGCCGCCTGGGTCCGCCGCAGCCATCTTACCGTGCGGATCCCGCCTCCCTCGCTGCGCGGTCTCCGCGGCCGCTCGGGGGGGCCGGGCCGAGCCGGGAGGGCGGTGAGGCTCCGAAGACGGGAGCGGAGGCGGGAGCGGGGGCGGGGGACGCGCGGGCAGACGCACCGACGGCCGCCCCTCCAGGCACCTCCCGCGAGATCGCGAGAGCGCAGGCTCGCGAGCCCGCAGCCAATCAGGAGCTCCCGCGGGGGCGGGGGGCGGGCGCGGCCGCCGCCCGGAAGCGCGGGACTCCGGCTTCCGTCCTTGCGCAGAACTCCGCTCGCGGCGCCCTCGCTGTACGGGTTGGCGCGAGAGTCAAAAGGCGTCGGCCGACCCTGGACAAGATGGCCGCCGTCGAGGTGTCGTTGTGGGGGAACTTCGCGCCGCGATGGCGACATCTAGACTGAGTCGGAGGCCAAGGTCCCAGCTTCCTTTCCGTCATTTGTGTGAGCTCGGAGGGCAGGGGGCGGGGGGCAGGCGCCGGTGCCGCGCGCCGCCCCGAGGTGGGGGGGCCCTCCCCGCCGGGCGCCTGCCTTCGCGCGGGCCCGGGAGGAGACGGCCGAGCGCGCCCGGCGGGAGTCTCCGCGCTGTGGGTTGAGGCGGGCTGCGGGGGTCGCCCGCCCGTGGCGGCAGCGCCCGGCGCCTCACGAGTGGACAGAGACGGGCCTGCCCTCGGGGAGGCCGCGGCGCGGGGGTCCGCCGGCCGCGCCAGGTCGGGCCGGGCCGGGGGCAGGCGTGCGGCGGGGCCGGAGCTCCCGGGCTGCCGGAGCCGGGCGTCGGGGGGCGGGGGGGTGGCGACGTCGTCCTCGGCTAGAAGTCGGGGCTCGCCGGGGTCGTGCGGTCGCTCCCGCGGGTGGCGGGTCGGTCTGACCGCGGCGGCTGCTGCCCGGGCGACGGGCGACGGCCGACCTGCGGGCCCGAAGTCCGACGCGAACCCAGGACGCGCGGGCGCTGCGTGTCGGTGGCGAGGCCGTCCGTCGCGACGGGGCCGTCCGTGCCGTGCGGGGAGCCGAGGGGCTTCCAGGCCCTGGCCGAGGCGCACACGCCCAAGCCCGAGCGCCGCGCCCTCCGGAGACGGACTGCTCCGCCCGAAGAAGCTTCCCGCGCCTTCTCCCGGGGTCGCGGGCGCACGGCCCCTCCCGCCGCGGCCGCCGGGTCCCCAGCCGCGCAGACCCCACCTCCGCCGTCCTAGGTGGACGCCCGCAGTGTCCACCGTGGGCAGCTCTGCCCCGACATTGAGGCCGCTCTCTGCTTTGGGAGTGCGCCTGCCGGGGTCCTGCGCCGTGCTGTCCTGAAGCCCACCCAGCCGCAGGGTGACCTCGCCTTCGGGGACCCCTTGGCGGCCCGGTGCGGGCGAGCACGGCCGGAAGCTTCCCCGCCCGCCCCTGCGGCCCTGGCGAGCGGAGGGGCTCCCCCGTCTCCCCGGGGTCGGCAGCTCGGCAGGGTGGGGAGGCGTTCCCGAGCAGAGCGAACGAGTGCCCCGCGTCCTCAGCGGTCTGTAGCGTCTCGCGCCGCGGTTGTGCTCACTGAGGCCTGATGTCGGGTCAGCGTTCGGCCCAGACGTGGGAGCTTCCCGAGCGCGGAAAAGCTCTGGGACGTTTGAGGACGGAGGGAGCCAGCGAGCGATGCTGACGCGGACCCTCCCGACCAGCGCTGCCAGCACGGCGGGACCTTCCCTGCGGAGAGAACAGTCCGGTCCTCTGGGACCGAGCTCCGGGACTGGATGGTGTTCGGACGTGCGGCCTGGTTGACCCCTTGACGGTGGTGACACCCGCGGAGGAAGAGCCATCGGCCGGGCAGTGGGCTGGAAGGGGGAGGAGAGACGCGGCATCGGTGGTGCCTGGGGGACGCGGTGCGAGCTGAAGGGGGAGAGGAGGCCTGCAGGTGAAGCTTCTGCCGGGGCAGCCGGTGACCTCTGAGAGATGCGTTTAGAGAAAGCCGGTAGAGAGGAGGAGCGGAGAAGTCCAGGATGCAGAAGGACGGCAACAGAGAACCTGTCCACTAAGGCGGCAAAGAGGCTTGACAGGGACGGAGCTGAGACGGGCTCCGGGGAAGCCCTGGGGTGGGCAGTTTGAGACGACGCAGACGAGCAGCGGCACACTTTTTGGGTTCGACTCGGCTGTCCCCTGGTCCTCCTGACAGGTGTGGTCACAGAGCAAGGAGTTCAGGGACACGGCGGGAGGGGACAACGTCAGGTGGCAGGGGTCCAGAGGTGAATAGGGTGAGGGGGCCACAGACGTGCGCTGAACACGTTCAGGAGCAGCACACGGGGACAGCAGGCAGCAGGTGACGTCGATCCCATGAAACTAATTAAATTAACTAATTTAAAACTAAATTAACTTTTGCTAAAGCAAAAGGATTTGGTGGCTGAAGGGAGGATCTCCAAGCTTCTAGCGGGTGTGTTTGGGTTTACAAGGTGGGGCCAGCACTGAACAGGGGACACCGAGGAAGGCCCTGATGGGAGGAGACGCTCAGAAGTCAGGTGCTCATTTTGCACACGTTGGGTTTTGAGGTGCATTTGAGGCATCGGGTGGAGTTAGGGGAACATGTGAGTGGATCGACCCAGATCTGGGCACAGGTAAAGGTAAGCACAGCCAGGAGGGAGCTCCCGTGTGGACAGTGTACGGAAGGAAGGTAGAGGCCAGCCTGGGCCAGGGCCCTGAACACCTCATGCCGCTGGGAGTCTGGGGGTGTGGGGTAGCACGAAGGACATGGGCCACTCTGATCACCGCCTGGGGCAGCGACCAGGTGGGTAGGAAAGAGGCAGGACTGTGGAAGGGGAGCTGCCAGGTGGCCAGAGTCTCCACTGTTCTCCAAGTCTGGGCGGAGAGGTTCGTTTTAATAGATGACAGGGTAGTGTTAAAAGTTTGCTAGTCTTAAAAGAGCTTTAAAGCATTTTTAAAAAGGGGAAAGTATTTTGGGAATGAAACACACAGTGCTGCGTGTACTCAAATCCTAGACTGCTCGGGAAGCCGGCCACGGCTGTGTCTCCCAGAACAACAGCATTCCGACATCCACTTTTATCTTGTTCTCAAAACTTAAAAGCATGAAATCAAGCCCGTATGTACTGGAGACCCTGCTTTCAAAGAGATTTGGCTAAAACAGACCTAATTCTTAAGGATAAAGCATAAGCTGATCCGTTAGTGCTGCCCAGGGTCATTGCCGCACAAGGCAGTTGGCACCAAGAGGTCACCAGCCTTACCTTCCGCTTCTCACGGTGTGCTCCGTTTCCTCACGAAGGTGTTGAGAGTCAGGAGGAATTGTATGATCGTTCTGCTGCGCACATTCAGGTGTTGGGTGGCTCAGCTGAATTCCAAGACCTGGAAAGCACATTTAATGGGGTTTTTGATGTGCCCCCCTGTCCCCTGCCGGACTGTATTTCTCCTTTGAGACTGTACAGTTGAATCAGAAAGCACCGGGCTCGAAGTTCCCTTGTGTGCGTAAAAGCCAGAGCAGGTACCTCCCTCCTGGGGTAATGTGACCTGTGTGCAGCGTGGTGTTTCCGTGGGGGCGTGGGGGCTGCAGGGCTTGCCGCTGCCCCCTGCTGAGCCCCATCGAGGTGCTGGTCCTGCACTGTTTCAGACGGACTTGACTGCACCCTTCCGACCTGGTGGGTCAGAAGTTGATATACACATGAGTTAGCCTTTCTCTTTTAAGTTGAAATGAAAGCGCAGAGCTAGCACACACACATACGTGCACGAACACACCATTTCCCATGCACACTTCTATCGGTACGTGTTCTGAGGATTCCCGCCCCTCCTCCACAAGGCCAGCCATGTGATCGTGATCAGGTGCCTGTTTTCGTGGTGGAAGTCATGACGAGATTTTCCCAATTGATACCCACATTTGCTCTTTTTAGAAACACACGTATGAAATATTGGTTTTTGGGTTTTTGACCTTAAAAATTCTCTTATGTTCTTCAAATGCCTCCTTTCTGTTGGAATGAGAGGAACTTTTGTATGTCTGACAGACTCCCAAGAGTTTTCATTTCTCTGTACCTCCGTAGAAGGCAGCATCCTGGCCTCCCGCCTCCCTGGACAGATTGGGGGGATGTCACTTCTCCCTGCATCTCTTCCATTTTAGCAGCAGTTTGATTTGGAACTCAAAAAGAGGCGTGGTGTTGGAAGGGTAATTTGTGTGTGCTGATGTTGTCAAAGTCCAGAATAAAGCTCTTTGGGTGTGCTTTTGAAATCTCTGGGGGCTGAGTCTCTGATCCTCTTGTTGGCATTTCCTGCAAACATCCGGGCTGACCTTCAGCACTTTGGCCTCACGAACCGGTCGGGAGGAGGACTTAATTCATACAGTATTTGTTCTGCACAAATCCAGAAAGCCGCTGTTTGACCTGAGTTTCAGGGGTTTCTCTCACTTTTTAAGTAGTTTAATTTGGGGAACAATTTTTTTCTATTATAGCCTGTACACCTGTGGGCAGATCCCTGCTCCTGAGGGCCCCCCAGGCAGCAGACTGAGATTTACTGTGCCCTGAGATTTACTGGTGGTGATGAGCAGCTTCTCACCTCAGGGAGGCCCCCTCCTCCTCTGTTGCACACCACGTGTGAGGATTAAATTATGAGCCTATGTGGGCACAACTGCTTTACTCACACTACTTTTCTGTCGAACGTTCGCCGACAGGCACTGCCTTGTCTGGCGTTTTTATTGGATGAGTTGCTTTAGAGACTTAGGAGAGGAAAGCAACCAGAAAGGAAGCAGTTCTCACGCTTCACACTCATTAAAACACTGGTTTCTTCTGAAGTTGACTTATTTTCCCTGAACTCACAGCGCGATGCCGTTGTGAAAGGAGTAAGTGGGCACTGTGGAGTGTGAACCCAACGCTACTCGCAGCCGTTTCTCCGTGTGAGCACCTCTGGACACGGGCAGGAGGACAGGGGAGCACGTCTGCATCGCCTGGTCTCCTATACACTTCTTCATACCTTGATTTAGATACTGCCCCACGTCCCTGTCCTTGTCCCCCCATCCCACAAGCACCCACGTGATGCTGCCCCTGCCTCCCCAGAGTTCCAGCCTCACCTTGCACGGCCATTGATGCTGGGTTTGCTTTATTTTTTTTTAAGATTTTATTTATTTATTTGTCAGAGCGAGCGAGCACAGGCAGGCAGAGGCAGAGGGAGAAGCAGGCTCCCTGCCGAGCAAGGAGCCCGATGTGGGACTCGATCCCAGGACGCTGGGATCATGACCTGAGCCGAAGGCAGCTGCTCAACCCACTGAGCCACCCAGGCGTCCCGGTTTGCTTCCTTTAAAGACCCTGCGCGGGGTTCCCGTGCATACTTCTGACCTGGGAGGCCTCCTGTGGTCCTCCCCTCCCCCAGCAAATGAGCCCTGTTTTACAGCGGGCCGGCCTGGGTCACACGGCTTGTTCCAGCTGCTGTCCCCTCACACCTGCCTGGCCTCTAAACTCCCCGTATCCGGGGGCAGACTTGAAGACACGGTCAGGATGGAAGAGTGGGCACCCCAGCCCTGCCAGATTCCAGGCCGGGGGTCCTAACGCAGCCACCGCAGCAGAAACAAGCTGCGCTGTAGTCCTCGGGAGGAAGCCGACCGGCTCTGCCGGAAACGAGGTCTGGGGAGCTCTAGAGGCGTTCGTTGGGAGGACGGCGGCCCGCGCTGGCGGGGGGCCACGGCCCGCAGTCGAGGAGCCCCTGCCCTCGGGGCAGAGGCGTGCGGTGCGCAGTGCCCCGCGGTCCGTCTGGCGTGTCTGGACACTGGCCGGGGCCGGCGCACCGAGTGAAGAACGTCCAGGTGGAGGGCTGTGACTCTCGGCCAGACCCCCTTTTCCCTTTCTGGGCAGTGACCGTCCCCCCTTTCCTCGCAGGCCCTGCGGGGCGGTCGTGCGTGCGGGGAGGAGAGGCGGGGGGCCGGCGTGCTGCGCTCCGAGTCCAGCAGAAACTTGAGAGCGCGGCTGGGGGCCGAGGAGCGCCGTCCCTGCCCAGGCGGCGCGGCGCTCCGCGGGAGGGCGGGTCGGCCCGCGGCTCACCGCGGCCTGGGATCCGCAGAGCGCAGGCGCGCGGGCAGGGCGGGGGCCTCCTCCCTCCGCGCGGGGGCGCTGCTCAGGGCGCGGCCGGCCCTTCTAGCCCCGAGTCTCGGTGACCGGCGCCGACCCCGCCCGCCCGCCCACTCGGCGGAGCTCCGAGGAAATGGCTGCGGGGCCCCAGAGGCCTGCGACCCGCGGTGAGTGGCGTCCCGGCCGCCGGGCGGGGGACGGGGGGCCGGCCGCCGTGGGGCCGCACTCGGGGGCGGGCGGGGGTCGGCGGCGGTGGTGCGGGAGCCCGGCCTGCCGAGAGCCGCCGGCGTCCGCGCCGGTCCGCGCCGCGCTCCCGCCGAGGAGAGAAGATGGCGGCGGCCGCGGGGAGGGCGGGAGGGCGGGGAGGAGAGGGCGGGGGGGGAAGGGGCCGCGCGGGGGGCCTCCCCGCTCCCGGCGACCCCGAGGCCCTGCCGCGCGAGCAGGGAGTGGGGGGCGCGCGGCGGCGGCGCGGGAGGCGGGGCCGCCCGGGGGGAGGGAAACGGCTTCTTCCGCGAAGTTCGGGGTCCGGCTGGCGGAGGCGCGGATGGTCCGCTTCCCCGGTCGCGGGCCTGGCCGGAGTGACTCCCCGGAGCTCCGGTGCCCGCCGCGGCCGCTCCTGCCGGCGCCCGGAGGCCGTGGGGTGCCGTCCGGGGGCGCGGGGGGAGTGTGGGCGCGGCGGTCGGTCCGGAAGCGGATGCGTGTGCGCGGCCGCGGGGCGCTCGGTGCCGCGGGAGGCAGGGAGGCTGTCGGAGGACGAGCTCGGCCTCGCGGCACGGCGCCGGCGTCGGGTGTCTGGGGGCCGCGGGACGCGCGCCGGCCCCATTGTGTCGCGCCTGGTCATCTCGGAGGTAGGGGCCGGCGTGGAGCGTCCCAGGGAGGCGCGGCCCCGCGGCCCCTCTGTGTCCGTGCGGTGGGCGCCGGGACCCCGCCGCCGCTCCCCGTCCGCTGCCCCCCGCCTCCCAGCCGCGGCCGCCTGAGCGGGGCCACGTGCAGACTTCGCGGCCCCACTCGCGGCTCCGCGGATGGACCGAGGCCTTCGGGTCCCTCTTCGCTGCCCCGCAGTGCCGCTGGGACGCCGCAGCTCGGGGCCAGGTGCTGGGCTGCGAATCCGGCTCCTCAGTAAGGAGCTGGACGTGGGCTCTGGGGGTCAGAGTCGCCCGCGAGTTCCGCTGGGGACAGCGCCGGAGCCATCCGCCGGCCGCGGAAGGAAGGCGACGCGAGCCTGGTGCACCCGCGCTGGGGCGGGTTCCGACCTCCCGGGCTTGCTGCTGGGTGGGCTGTCGGCCCCGGCCCAGACCCAGACGCGCGAGCCACGGCCCGCAGCGCCGCGCGGCCCGGGAGAGGCGCCGAGGCCCCCGACCCTCACAGGGCTCCGCTCGGTGCCCCCGTGTGCTAAGCCCCCCTGGCTGTGGCGGCGGCCTCCGAGGACATCCCGGCTCCTTCGTTGGAATCTGGGGCTGGCGTGGGCGCGGGCATCTCGGTAGGACCAGTCCGCGGTGTCGCTGCTTTAAACGGCAGCGCGGGCATCTGGGAAGTATCCCGGGAGCCCCGGCCGGAGGCTGCGAGGCCTCGTGCCAGACGCGTGTTCTAGGCACCTCCTTGGTCCCGGTCTTGCCCACACGACCCGCGAATTTAGGTGTGGTGTGGAGCCTTGCTGCCCCTCTTCCACCAGGAGCTGCCCCTCGGCAGCATCCGGCTAAGTTCCCACTGTCTGCGGCCGCGGAGCCCTGTGCGGGAGGAGGAACGTGTAGCCGCCTGCACAGCTCTGCGGTTCCCCCGGCTACCCGTCCCTCCTGTCCACGGGTGCGCCTGCCTGAGGAAACACGCCGCCTCGCTGGGGCTTGGAGCTCGGGCATCGGGTTTCAGGTGGGCCTTGGGGGGCGGGGCTGAGTAGGGACCCGGCGCTGTGAGTCCTTCTCCCACAGCGGGAGAGGCGCAGGACGGTCCGGTCCAGAGCGGCTCAGGGACTGGCTCGCTCGTCAGGGCGTCCATTTGCACGTGTTCGCGGTTCTGGCGGTTCTGTTTGCTGAGCAGTGCATTTTCCCTTTCCGCGCTTCTCCGGTGGTCTCGGTGGAGAGCGGGGGTGGGACGTGTTCGCGGGACCGGCCAGATCGCTGTTGTCCTTGGGTCCCTGCCGTGGGCGCTGTCTGTCGGCGAGGCCTGGTGCTTACATGCCCAGTGGGCTCCGGCAGCCCGTTACGAAGGGTGTTTCCTTAAGTGAGTCTCTCTGGGTATCTGCTTACTCACGTGGCAGGGCCCCGTAGAGTGGCCGTGTGGTCCTCGCGTCCTCGTGGTAGTGGCACAGGATGGGAGCTGACTCCGTGAGGAGGACTGCGCTTTGCAGTGGATGGAAACGCCCCACTGGGAACCGGTCTGCATGGAGCTCACTTGCCCTAGGTGCCCATAGCACTGGAGAAGAACTCCTCTTGCTTACACCCGGTTTTGTTACGTGGGTGGTGGTTCTCAGGGCCCGTTGGAGCCCGGAGTGGAACCAGCAGTTGTAGGTGTCTCAGTAGGGCCTCTTGTAGCCGTGGCTGTAAAACGCGCTCAGTCGGGGGCGGTTACCCTGTGTGTTACTTGTGAACAGGTACGTCTTTGGGGATCAGACTCAGATGCTGTGGCTTTGCTCTCCATGTGCTGATACAGACTTTTAAATGCTCTTTAATACGCCTTTATAAGAAGTGGAGTGAGCCCACCCCCCAGCGTAAAGATAGCTTTACTGTGTGTTGGGTCACAAATACATACACGGAAAACTAAAGTAATACAAGAAAAGCAGCAGAAACACCAGAAGTGGCCCCATTCCGAAGCCCACGTTACAGCTGCTCCCCGGTTCGTGAACGTGGGTGGGTGTGGCGGGATGTATTTAGGGAGTGTGGCCACTGCACAGAGCTGACTGGTCACCGGTGCTCTTCACTCGCACTCTTTCCGTGGCAGTGGCTCTGTGGTTCGTCACCCTTTAATTGCGGTTCTTAAAGAATCCCATTATGTGGATGTTTCTTGATTTTGTTCCCCCAAAACAGGGTCCTGATGATGGACATTGGTTTGTGTCCCTTTGTTTAAAAAATACGTGTATGTGCACGGCTGGGAGCACCCTTACAAACACGCCTGCCCTCACCCAGTTCTCGGCGGCGGCAGGTCACGCCTGGTCCGTGGGAACAGGAATGTTGCCTGCTCTGCCCCTTGCCAAGTACACAAGGGGATCTTGGTAAATACTTGTCAAATAGACCCTCGTAAGAGGGCCTGTCTCCCCAGACGCCCGCCAACACGGACGTTGTTGTTTTGAGATGACACCTACTGCTTACCGCTTGCCTGCCTTGTGCAAGCGCTGACGGCTGCTCGGCACGGTGTCGTCTCACATGGCCTTTTCGGAAGTTGTGTGCTCACGGTTGTCCACATCTCCCCGGCAGGAAAGCGCAGCCCAGAGGGAAGCACGCCTGTTCAGTGCGTCCACCCGGTAGGTTTGCAGCTGGGTGGAAGCCCAGGGCATCCTGCCGTGTAGCCTGTGCTCTCGTCGTCATCTGCCCCACTGCCCCCCAGAGCCTCCCGATGCCAGTCTGCTTATGAGAACTACCCCACTTGTGCCGGGGGGGGGGGCACTGCCGGCTGCTGTGGGCAGGACTGGGGACGGCCCGTCAGGTGCCCCGGCACCCCATGGAGGTCAGCAGGGCTAAGTGGACCCTGGTTGTGGACTCTCCAGCTTTGTTAGATTGTGGTTAGCCAGGCTTCCTTTCACAGCGTGGGTCCTTTTATTAGTAAGAGACCCTTTCTCTGCCCTTCTCGCACGTGCAGCCGTGAGGGTCGAAGTGCGGTCCCGCTGTCAGAGTGGGAGTCTGGAAACTGACACAGAACGTCCTCTTATTCTGTAACTTCTCCGTTTCACCTTGGAGCTTGTCCACGACCTCCCCGGAACAGAACTAGGCATTGAGCTCTGCTAGTCTCAGGGAAAGAAAGGAAGACCCCAAGTGAAACACAGTGGCTTCCTGACTTGAGGTCCCCGGTCGTGATTCTTGTCTTGTGGCCTGTGGTGTGCAGTTCTGACAGCGCCACTCGGGAAGCCGGTGCTTGGGCCGCAAGGCCTCTGCATCTTCTCCAGATCACGCTGTCTCCGAATCCAGGCGGCAGCCGCTGTGCCACTTCGTCGCTGGAAATGAGCGCCTTCTCCATGCTCGCTTGAAACTGGTTGAGGCAGGGCAGGGGCGGGGTGTGGAGGTGCTGCTGCCCTCTTGGTCTTACTGACTGGGTGGGCCTGGAACGGCTTTGGTCTTCCGAGAGCAGTCCTGTAAGGTTACCTCAGAACTCGAGCCTCTTCCACCCTGCGGTCACTGGGGATACCGCAGACCTTTTGTTTCTGTACTCACATCTGTTGGTATTTACTGGGCTTGGCGTGAAAAGAGGCATGTGGGGACGCCTGGGTGGCTCAGTGGGTTGGGCAGCTGCCTTCGGCTCAGGTCATGATCCCAGCGTCCTGGGATCGAGTCCCACATCGGGCTCCTTGCTCGGCAGGGAGCCTGCTTCTCCCTCTGCCTCTGCCTGCCACTCTGTCTGCCTGTGCTCACTCTCTCTCTCCCTCGGTCTCTGACAAATAAATAAATAAAATCTTTTTTAAAAAAAGAAAGAAAAGAGGCACGTGAACTAACTTTTAAATAATAAAACTTCATGCGTTAGCATGAATAACATTGTATGTAGAAACTTTTCTAAGACAAAAACGGTAAGAGAAGTAGCATTGTTTTGTTTTACGGTTTTTTTTTGAATCTCTAACTTCTGGCTTAGTTGACAACAGCTGGATTCTCGAATCTACACACCGAGGCAGACAGTGGTAACGTCACTGTCATTCGGCTTCTGGAAAGCTCTGCCGTATACTCCTGTAAGTGCCGGGGTGAGAGGCATACGTCTTTTGTGTTTGTGCAGATAATTTGACCTCGGGGACCTCCCGAAAGGCCTGTGGACCTCATTTTGGGAACTTCAACTCAAATTGTGATTAGAGTTGCTCCTGCTAAGAAAAGAGAACTTCACAAGAGTTGACTCTAAACTCGAACACCTGCAGAACTGGGTTACTTTTAGGAAGATAGACCCCGTCTTTGGTTGTTTGTCGTTTTTTTTTTTAAATTGGCTTACCTGTGTGTTTGCTTTTTGCAAAGAGCGTGAGATAAGGACGGTTTGTCATTCCAGTGCACACCTCATTCCAGTAGACCACCTGCAAGGAAGCACGAGACCCAGGGCATGGCCAGGATGCTGGGTGGTAGGGCCCTGAGACCTCTTTTGGTCTTGGATCATGTGGCCTGAGCATGTAAACAGCCCTTGCGTTGATTGTAGGATGTCCTTTCATTATTCACAGCCTTTCGCTGGGGCCTGCTTTCCTGCTGCAGGGAAAATGGGGGTGAGGATGGCCTATGTTGACTGCGGAATGATCCGGCCTCCCGTGGCATGAACCCAGGAAACCACAACAAGGTGTGGGGTCCTGCAGCAGTGCCCCCATTGGTGCCGGAAGGGAGTGCCAGCCAGCCACCCACTTGGACTTGCTGTGGGTATAAAAGCAGTGGGGTGGCCAGCTGGGCAGCGGTCTTCCCTGGAAGATCAGGGTTCTGAACAGCCACAGGACCTGGAAACTCCTTCTGAGGGGAAACAGCCCCCAGAGTGCTTAGCAGAGACGACTGGCACTTGAATGTCATACTGTCCTGGGAAATGACTGACGATGCCCTCATCCCATCCATGAGCATACACTCCCCTGTCCCCCCTCCTCTCTGTTGGGGAAGGAGGGGAGGAGACTCTGTCTGGGAACCCATCCCGGTGTTGTTCTTTGGTATTAAGCAGGGGGTGGACTTGTCCCATAGGGCACATTTTTTAATGAGCCCAAGAACCTGTACAGTTCGAGGGATCACGAGAGCGAGTCGGTGGCCTTGTCTCAGGAGCACCAGTCCCCCAAGATGTAGGATGCCTATAGTCCCTTGCAGTGTTTATGACCATGTTTTTGTCCAGAGACAAAAGGGGAGCTGGCTCTGTTTGCTTGGGCTGCTTTAACAAAAGGCCGTGGGCTGGGGGCGGATAGAAGCCCCACGTACCGGGGCGCCTGGGTGGCTCAGTGCGTTAAGCCACTGGGTTCGGCTCAGGCCATGATCCCAGGGTCCTGGGATTGAGTCCCGCACCGGGCTCCTTGCTCAGTGGGGAGCCTGCTTCTCTCTCTGCCTGCTTCTGTGTGTGCGCACGCTCGCTCTCTCTCACGCTCTCTCTCTCTGACAAATAAATAAAATTTTCCCAAAAAAATCTCATCGGGAAATTAAGAAAGAAGGAAAGAAGGAAAACCCATGTATTTCTTACAGCTCTGGGGGCCCACAGTCAGGGTGCTGGCGTGGTCAGATCTTGGCGAGGTGTCTTCAGGGTTGCAGGGGGGAGGAGAGCTCTCGGGGCTCTTAAGGGCACTGACACCATTCATGAGCTCTGACGTGATGACCCAAGTGCCTCCCAAAGGCCCCATCTCCTGGTAGTGCCGTCACCTTGGCACTGGGTTTCAGCATGAATTTCAGGGGCTGGGGCACACAGTGCAGACCATGGCCGAAGCCTGTCCGAGGTAGCAGTTGGGAGACCCCACCGTGAAGCAGAGAACAGTGAAAGCCTCCTTTCCTGCTCCCTGACCTTGGTAGTTGTAACGGGGCTGTTCTGGTAACTGACGCCCATGTAGAGCTGCCCACCAAGGTCACAGGCCTGTGTCCTGCAGTGGAAACTGCCCAGAGAGAGGCCGGGGCCCTTTGCTCACCCCAGGCCGAGCCGGCGTCCCAACCTCACAGCGGGGCCTGGCTGGGCGCTAGCCCCAAGAGGCTCTCAGGTAGCACCTTTGGCTTTTTGTCTGCATACGTGTGGGTGCAAGGTACTAAGACATTTTAAACCAGATTGTTTCTAGGTTTCTCTCTATATTCGTCTCCTGAGAAGCTTACTGTGCTAGAGATACCGTCACTTCGTCAGAATAATTGTAATAAGGACCATGTTTCTCAGGAGCAGCAAAACTTTGAACTAGCTATAAAAGCTCTAAATGTAACACAGTCAAGTCCGGCTCTGTGTAGATGTTCAAATAAACGAAAGCTGCATTTCATAGTTTACTTTGTGGGCGCAAACCTCTCCTGCCCGTGGTCGGAGCGCAGGCCTCCAGGGCGCAGGGGGAGAGGGAGAGCCTCCCGCCGGAGCCTCCCTCCTGCTCAGGCGGCGGCTTTCCGGCCTGCTGTGCCGTGGGCAGGTGCCGGTGACGGGGACTGAGTTAGGAGAGTCTTCAGTGGGGCAGCCTGCCGCCTTTAGTAGTTTGAAGAATTTCGCTTCTTGGCCACCTTCATCACCTGCAGGGAAGGGTTAGTTGGGGGCGCGCGACCTTCAGTACAAAATAGAAACGTGGGCCTGGTCTGTCATTTCAAAATCTCCGTTAACAGAGGCAGAAATGAGGCTGCGTCGCGACACACACGTGGCTTCTGGTGGCACGTTAGAATTGTTCTTGAACACTGGAGGGCAGGTAGGAGGTTCCGAGAGACCGTGTTGGGCCCCGGTGGGACCGCCGCGCACTTGCGTGTTTCCTTCTTGAGAAGGGGCCCGGGCTGTGTTCTCCTAGTTGTCTTGCTGTGGAGACGGGAGCTTCCGTCTTGTGGTTGTGCGGCCCAGCGTCTTCGAGAAGCTGCTCTCAGGTCCGCAGAACCAGAGCGCTCGCGGTGGGCGCTCGCTGTCGCTTCTGGAACTGCACCTTGAGCTTTACAAGAAGGGTTTAAAGTCGTGCATCACTGACGCTTAACAGCTGTGGAGCTTTTGTTTTTAAGAAACCACATCTGGCAGCTTAACATTCTGAAAAGTTGGAGACTCTGAAGGGAGAATTTAGTGGTTTTAGAGCAATTCTGTGGAAGGAGATGCTTGGTCCCTTCTGATACTGAAGCCCAGAGATGGGCTGTTGCTTTGCGCATCTCCAGGGTGCGCTTAACTAGTGGGGGTGTGGCGAGCGTGTCTCGGTGTGTCCCCGGGACGCCCAGGGCTGGCACGGCTGGCGTGGTAGCGGCGGCCCCCAGAAGCGGTCCGGGCAGTGGCCTTCCCCTGTGCGGCGTGCTGTGTGCTGCTGAGCCCCAGTTGGTCGTGGAGAATGTGCCGTTTGCCCCAAGCGTGTCCTTGGAGAGGCAGCAAGGGCTGTTGGCTCAGTTGCGCCCACCATTCAGGGCCCTGTCCCATCGCTTCAGGTTCCCCGTACCCAACGGGCAAGGATGTGCAAAGCCCTCCTGTACCCAGAGCAGGCGGGCCCGCCGGAGGAGCCGTGGGCCAGCCCTCGTGCTGGGGAGCGTGGACAGGCACTGGGCGTCAGACCCGGGATTGGGCATTTTCTTAGAGACGATGACCTGAGTCTCCAAGAAGCAGCACATGATACTTGTTGCTCGTGATAAAATTTGAGCTTTCAGGGCACCTGGGTGGCTCAGCGGGTTAAGCCGCTCTTCGGCTCAGGTCATGATCCCGGGGTCCTGGGATCGAGCCCCGCATCGGGCTCTCTGCTCGGCGGGGAGCCTGCTTCCCTCTCTCTCTCCACCTGCCTCTCTGCCTACTTGTGATCTCTGTCTGTCAAATAAATAAATAAAATCTTTAAAAAAAAAATTTGAGCTTTCAAGTGAAAATTATAGTTGTGAAAAGCTCCTGTCTGCTCATCTCGAGCTTGATGGCTTCCCAGTCATTAACAACGTTCGAGGGACGCCCCGGGGGCTCTGGCTCAAGTCAG
The DNA here is from genome assembly GCA_004024625.1 of Mellivora capensis. Lineage (NCBI taxonomy): Eukaryota > Metazoa > Chordata > Mammalia > Carnivora > Mustelidae > Mellivora > Mellivora capensis. Next base: position 178,684 of record PISX010001082.1, read on the forward strand.
GATCCTGCTTCTTCGCTCCCTCTGGCCCTCCCCCCGCCTTTCTCTCACTTGGTCTCTCTCTCAAACAAATAAAATCTTGGAAAAAGGAAAAAGAAAAGGACATTTGAGGAGCTGGGTGGCGGCATTAACAACGGTGTGTGTCTTTGTTGCGGTGACGCGTGCCGTGCGGATCCGTGTCACTCAGTGACGTGCCCGCTGTGCGGGTCACGGGGTTGCCAGTGTGCGTGGTCCTGGCGGGCAACGCGGAGGCGCGGGCAGCTCGCGGCCAGGGTCAGGTCTCAGGCCCCCGCGTGGCGGCTCTCCTCGTGAAGCTCCTATCGGTCGAATTTCAGCCCCATGTCCAAGAACAGCCACGGTTACCTGAAAACTTCCTCCGCTGTAATTGTAAAGACCCACGGGTCCCGCACGAACGGAAGCTTTTTGGAGCCCCAGCTTCTAAGGGTGTCGCCGAGCCCAGAGAGCAGACGCTGTGAAAAGCTACATGTTCCAGATGGCTTCCCGGTCGCCGCGGCCGCTACTCGTGCTAGGAGCGGCCCCGCCGCCGCCCTGACGGAGCAGGGCAGCTCTCGGTTCTCCCGGTGCCTTCCGGTGTGCAGCGCTTGGGCCCTTCGGGGTCAGGGATGGCCACCTTCCTCTCCGCTCCCCGGGACGGTGCTTCTCACCTCGGTCCCTGAGCACACCCCCCTGCCCCGGCCGGCTTTTGTCAGGGGCTCTTGTCGGGCTCGGTGTGGGCTTCTGTCGTTTTGTCTCGACATAAACGCTTTTGTTGCTGAAATTTTTGTTAGAATTTCTACATTGAAGAAATTACCAAAATGTTGATTTTGCAAAGATAAAGTTAAGTGAATTAGGTGATCTAAAGTGATTTGATCTGATCTGAAATCCCACTCACAGAAATAACTAGACTTTCCAACTTCCTTTTTTAATTCATGATTCAGAACTCAAACCCAGAAATGTGTTTGTTTCTCAGGTAAATGTGTGTTTAAATTTTTCATTCCTAAGTTCTTTGTTTTACAAATGCTCAGTGTTATGAAATACGGAAGTAAGGTTTATTTTTAGTTTCTTCTGGGAAGGAAAGGCATCTGAACATTGAAGCCTTGATTTGAAATGCATTTACCACATTTGAGAGATTTTGATGGTCGTGGTGGTGGATTTGGTTAGTGGAATGGGCACTGTCTCTTTAAGAGGAGATGCCTTGGAATGTCTCTTTGTTCTGGGGTCCCTAAGGAGACCACAACTAGCTGCACCCACCTGGAGGCAGGAGGGCAAGAGCAGTGGAGGGGAGGGCTTGCCGGGCCGGGGGGTTGGGAGGGACCCTGGGGGCCAGAGTGTGAAATGTGTGAAAAGGACCAGTCCAGGAGCGGAGGCCTGTTCGGTGCGCGTTCCAACTAGGTATGGTTTTTTTTTGCAGGACTGTAATTTAGGAGAACTTTTTAAAATTCGTGTAGATGAAATGTAGCACATCAACATTAAGTAATTACAAGTCTCCTAAAATCTTTCTTGGGCTTTTAACTAAATGATGGCATATCTCCAGTATTAAGAATTTGTAAGTACTTCTCTCTGTGGATGATTTTGTTCAGCCTTTTCACGTTTCTCTCTGTGTTTGGTTTTATCAAGCTGAGCTCATCTCAAAAGTAGGATCATGCTTGGAAAGCAGCTGATAATCCGCGCCTGGTTTTGAAGCCGCCGTGCTGCTGGGGCCTCTGCACTTTCCACGGCAGCTTTGTCCCCGCCACCCCCCGGGGGCCGGCCAGCACCTGGCGCCCCTCTGTGACCGGCCTAGCCACGTCCATCCCGTCCCAGTGCGGTCGCATGTCTTCCTTCTGCACAAGTCCTTAAAGAAGGGGACTGTGTTCTTGCCTTTCCTTCTTTTTTTTCTTTTTCTTCCCCCACCCCAACTCCCTGAGTGGGTCACAGTTTATAACATACGTTCGGATAATAGATTATTTGGGAAGTTTGATGCTTTTTTTTTTTTTAATGTTACAGTTCCTTGAATCTATAAATAATTTTATTTTCTTTCAGGCGCGCTCTCCGTGGGAACAGTCTTGAGATGATCTTTACCGTCCCCTGCGGCCAGTGACGGACCGCAGCAGTGTCGGAAGCCGGGCCGTGCTTGGAGCAGGCGGTCCCGTCCGTCAGGCGTTGGGAGCATCCGGGGTCGGGGCAGGTAACAGCACTGGTGACACAGCTTTCTCTGGGTTTGAAGTCACGTGTCCTGTTTCTGAAGTGCCATTTTACGAGAAGAAACAAGCGGTCTGACGTTCGCACTTACGGTGTCCGACGTTCGCCGTGGTGTGACGTAGCACGCTTGGGCCTGAGGTGTGGCGAATGTCAGCCACGTGCTGAGAATTTTTACTCCTTCATCTCTCCACTGGCTTTTGTGGGTGCAAGTACTTGACGTTCTAGGCGCTCTTCGGTGAGAAGTGCGTTTGTTGAGGAGAGTTTTTCCCACGCAGAATCTCAGGACCAGAAAAGTGGGGTGGGCCTTGCTGGCGCACGTGCTGGTGGCGCAGCCGCTCCCGGAAGCTTCCGAGTGGCCTGGGAGCCAGCCAGGCTCGAGAGTGGAGGGTCGGTAGAGCCAGCAGGAAACGGGAGGTAAAAGAAAAAAACAAATGTGGTTGCGTGTGGTTTTGAGTTTTGTGTATTTTGTATTTTTGAAGGTTTTCATCCCAGCACAGTCCTTCCCCTGCGACGGAATGTGGCATAGAGGCTGAGTCAACGTTAGCGTTGGATGCGAGTGAAGCCTGGCTAGCTTAGAAAACAGTTTTCAAGGTATACACTGTCTTTTTCAGGTTTCCTCACGAGTGCAGTGCTTTAGTAGTCTCAGTGAGAAAGGATGCTTGCATGGAAAGCTCTTCCCCGTGTCCTTTCTAAAGTGGCCAAGTTACTGTTGCTGCATGACAGCCAACCCGGAGTCGGGGCTCGGGAGTCCAGGCAGGCCTTAGCCTGGCAACCCTTATCTCCACCAGGGGCCTGTGTTGGGGGGACACTCGCACTCGGGCCGCAGCAGGCCTGGGGTGCCCTTCTCTCTAGCAGGATGGTTGGACCACTACACAGAGGCCCAGGGCCCCGCAGCCTGGGACAGAAGCAGTCAGTCCTCTTGTGCACTGGGCCTTGAGCCGGCCTGGCTCTCCGTCCTCTGTGCCCAGGCTGTCGGGGGGGCGGGGACGGGTGCGAGGCGCCTCCTAGCACTGCAGCCCGCCCCGCTCAGGCCCTCACAGCGCCCAGCTGAGTGCTGGGGGGACGGGCTTGCGTCGCTGGCTGCGGTTGTGTACTGAGCGCTAGATGCGTACTGTTGACTTTGTCCGGGTCCCCCCGGATCTTCTCTCACGCTGTCTCTCAGGAAACTCTGATCGAGAGAACTCATTTGAATCGACACCTTCACTTTGTGTCGGCAGAAGGCGGTGGTTTGATGCGCAGCCGCGCTCCCTCCGCGTGAATCCGAGGCCCTTTGTGTTCGCGGCTCAGGGGCTTGCTCTTTGCTAAGAAATGTCGCCCCGTTAACGTGGCTCGTGGCTTGGTTCCCTTTCACTGCTAGGTATGGATGAGAAGGGGGATCCGAGCAGTGAGGAGGTGCCCAAGGCCATCAAACCCACCAGCAAAGAGTTCAGGAAAACGTGGGGCTTTCGAAGGACCACCATTGCCAAGCGAGAGGGCGCTGGGGATGCCGACTTAGACGCCCCGGAGCCGCAGCCCCAGCAGCAGCAGAGCCTCTCCTTGCGACGGAGCGGGAGGCAGCCGAAGCGGACGGAGCGGGTAGAAGAGTTTCTCACGACGGTCCGGCGAAGAGGAAGGAAGAGCGCGCCCGTCTCCCTCGAGGATTCCAGTGAACCGGCGTCTTGTCCTGTCACAGATGTGGAGACGGCGTCCGAAGGGAGCGTGGAGAGCACCTCGGAGGGGAAGGGCGGGCCCGCGTCGGGCTGCGCGGGTGATAAGGACCCACCAGCTGCCTCCGTGCAGGCCAAAGGAGGTGAGGACGAGGACGACACCTCTGACAGCGACAGTGACGGCTTGACTTTGAAGGAACTTCAGAACCGCCTGCGAAGACAGCGGGAACAAGAAGCGGCCGACAGGCCCCCCAAGAGCCGCCTGAGGAAGAAGCGCCGGGAGCAGGATCCCGCGCGCACCCTGGCCACGGAGGCGGGCAGCGCGGCGGACAGCGGGCTGCCCTGCCAGCAAGAGCCCGAGGCCGAGCAGCGCGCGGCGTCCCAGGCGGAGAAGGACGGTGGAGACAGAGAGCCGGAAGGGAAGGCTGCTCAGGGAGTCGAAGGTGGAGACCCCAGGGGCGTGGGCAGGCAGAAGCCCGAGTGTGAGGCCTATGAGCCCAATGCTCTGTACTGCATCTGTCGTCAGCCACACAACAACAGGTAGGCCACGGTATGGGGGTGCGCTGGTGGCCCCCAGTGTCCAGAGAGATCCAGGGCATGAAAACAGCAAGGGAGGGTTCTGTTCATGTTGAGGGGATACCTTCCAGGGCTGGGCTGCATGAGTGACTCACTCAGTTGGAAAGGGTGAACGGGGCATTGGCAGGGGTGGGGAGGGGGACAAGCCACAGAAGGGGAGCGACTTTCTGGAGCCACACAAGGCCCCCCACTGCCACTGTGGGGGGCGCGGGAGGACGCCTGAGGCCGTGCAGACCCAGGCGCCCCTGTCGTAGACGGGTGTTGGACACACTGCCCTAGACTGTTCTGGGGGGCACTCGTGAGCAGGCTGTGGCCGGGCTGCAGCTTCAGCGCCTAGAGCCCGTCTGCGTGCCGGGCCGTGTCAGGGAGCCACCACCTGCTGTCTTCGGTGGGACGGAGCGACATGGTGCTGGTCCGTGGGGACGAGGGCAAGGTCTCCGGGCGGGAGTGCCGTGAAGCCTGCAGCTCTCACTCAGAAGGCTTCCCTCGGGAAAAAGTCAAGAGAAGGGCATATGAATTGTTCTTTGTTCTTTGCTTTTTTGTATTTTGCTTTTTTTCATAATGTGTTAAAATCTGAATTCAGCCTTTTAATAAGTCTGAAACCGTTATATTGAGCTTTACGATCCTGATGCCAGCGTTTTACAATTCGAGGTTCATGATTTGCTGCGACCGGTGCGAAGAATGGTTTCATGGCGACTGCGTGGGCATCTCTGAGGCCCGGGGACGGCTCCTCGAAAGGAATGGCGAAGATTACATCTGCCCCAACTGCACCATCCTGCAGGTGCAGGACGAGACGAACTCGGAGAGTGCAGAGCAGCAGGAGGCCAAGTGCGCGGCCACAGACGTGGACGGCACGGACTGCACGAGCATGGGGACGGTGGAGCAGAAGTCCGGCGAAGACCAGGGGATTAAGGGTAGAATTGAGAAAGCTGCGAACCCAAGTGGCAAGAAAAAGCTCAAGATATTCCAGCCTGTAAGTACTTGTCTGTGAGGCCAGTGATAGATGGGGACGATGTAGATCTTGGGCTCCTGGCGGCAGAAACGTCAGAACTCCCAACAGTTGGTCTTTCTTTCGGAGCAGGTTGGGTTTTTCCTTCCAGACGGCGTTGTGTCTGCCGCGGGCTGGGCTCCGGGAGCAGGCAGTCTTCCCTGCACGTGGCTTCGTGGGCCTCCTGCGCTCCGTGCTCCTGCAGGACAGCGTGACGGGCCTTTAAGTCTTTTTTTTTTTTTTTTTTTTTTAAGATTTTATTTATTTATTTCACAGAGAGAGCGAGCACAGGCAGGCAGAGAGGCAGGCAGAGGCAGAGGGAGAAGCAGGCTCCCCACTGAGCAAGGAGCCCCATGCGGGACTCGATCCCAGGACGCTGGGATCATGACCCTAGCCGAAGGCAGCCGCTCAACCCACTGAGCCACCCAGGCGTTCCCTTTAAGTCTTAATCGGTCTCCTGTACTGTTAGTATCAAGTTAATGTTTTCCTTAAACAGATTCATTTTTTAAAGTTAGTTTTTCCTTGAATATTTTTTTTGGAATGTCCGTTCACGCGCACGCGCGGCAGAATTACTGCGAGTCCCTGAAGTAGACGCGCACGTGTTTGCCCTAACCCCCCGTCCTCAGAGAGCTGGTCTGTGCCCGTCTCGCTGTGAGACACTGAGAGCAGCGCTGGCGGGCGTGGGGGGGACACACCCCTTCATCTTTGGCATCCAAGGCACCTCCTCCCTCAGCTGCCACTGGCGTCCCCCTCGGGAACCCTCAGGCACTCGCTAGTAGGGCTGTGGCTTTTCCTGTGTCGTCAGCTTCTGCTGTCGAGGAACGCCGTCACGGGCTCCCATGAGCACGGCCCCCCAAGTCCTCAGAGTCCCTACACAGCCTTGAATTGGAGGCCTGTGCGCAGGAGCTTTGAGAGCTGTGTGACCCTCGAGGCGGACATGCTGTGAGGTCTGGACCATTTAAGCAGTAGCGTGGAGATGCCCGGACACACCGAGCGGGGATAGGACGGCTATTCCTACCTCGTTTGGTCAGTAAGAAAAATGGAAATGGAACAGTGGGAAAAGTCACCCCAGTATCTTGTCTTTATTTTTGATGTTTGAGGCTGCATAAGCTTAGATTTATTCTTGGTCAGACTTGGATTCTGTGGAAGAAAAACAGCGTCAGAACACCGAGGTGGAGACGCTAGATGCGGCTCAAGTACGTCTGAGGGCTGGGTTCGGTCTCGCTAGAGCCCCCGCGCTGCGCGACCAGGGAGCCGGCCTTAGCGGCCTTCCACGGGGCAGGAGCCTGGGCCTGGCTTAGCCGGTCTCTGCGCAGGGTCTTCAGGGAGGGCACCCCCGTGCCAGTGGAGGCTGAGGTTTCCTCAGAGGCTCGGTTGGGCAAGGACCCACCCCTGCAAGGTTCCAGTGGTTTTGTGTGTGCGCGTGCCCTGTGCGGGGCTCAGCAGTGCTAAGTCGCCCGTCATCTGTCTGAGACGTTGAAGGGGTCTTCCTGGGTTTGGTCCGGGAGCCTCAGCCTCGCCACCAGGGGCCCCCACATGGCCCTCTGCTCCTTCAGAACCAGTGGTGGAGTCTTCTCTCTACTGCAAGGCCCAGTTCCTCTTCGGACATTTTCTGTTAATGAAACAGACCCTTTCCTTAGCTGAAAACCCTCTCGTTAGCATCCTTAGTTGCATCCCCAGAGCTCCCCATCTGCCCTGCAACGGAACCGAGCTCTGGGTGTGAAGCCCCATGGTGTTGAAAAGTCCCCGGAGGCCGCCTCCCAGCCCTGCAGTTACCCTGAGGGCCTTGTGGCGGGGCAAAGCGGGGCAGGCGCTCTGAAGAAGCAGGGACACGTTCTCACCGGCGTGGAAGATGCCACTAGCGTGTGCCCGTTAGAAATAGTGAGCCCCGAGGCGCGACCAGGAAGTCGGGGAGCATGGGTGCCTGCTGGAGCGGGAAGGGCGCTGCTGGAGCCCACGCGTTCTGTCCCGCAGGTAGCCGAGGCGCCTGGGGCCTCGAAATGTATTGGGCCCGGGTGTTCCAGCGCGGCGCAGCCGGACTCGGTTTACTGCAGCAGCGACTGCATTCTCAAGCACGCCGCGGCGACGATGAAGTTCCTCAGCTCAGGTAAAGAGCAAAAGCCAAAACCTAAAGAAAAGACCAAGACGAAGCCAGAGAAGCTCATTCTCCCGAAATGTAGCGTCCAGGTAAGTCGATCCAGTCCAGCCGTTTGAGTTGTTGAAGTGGGACGTGTCTGCGCGCCGCAGGCGGGCACGGTGGGTCAGCTCACGGCGCGTGGGGCACAGCGGGCACACACCGAGCGCCACTGGCGCCCGTGCACTCGGCCTCCAGCCTCGCACGTTGCCCTGTCATTACTCGTGTGTTGTCTCCGCGCCCGTGGTGGGCGCCACCAGCACAGACCGCAGTTAGGCAGGCACGGGAGCTGAGCCCTCCATCCGGGAGCACTTGTCGGGGACCAGCTGGGGTGTGCCAGGGTCTGTGTGCCACTGAGATTCGCAGGCGGCCCAGGGTGGGGAGTGGGTCTTGGGTGGCCAGACTGTGTGCCTCGCCTTGAGTCCTGGCTCGCGGGCCTGTCTCTTTGCTGTGCTGTATGCGACTCAGAAATAGTCGCGGCTGCTTCGGGAGTCGCCCAGAGTTCTAGCTCAGGTCTGTGGGCCGCATTGCACCCCCGTTACATCTGTGATGAGCGAGGCCTAAGTAGTGCCGTCGGGGGCGCCTGGCCAGCTGTTTGAGTGCTTGCTTGGCCTGTAGATGGTGTGTTCTGTACGCTCTGAGGCCCTGGACCCCCAGAGCAGCGGTTGCCGCTGTGCGGAGTGCCGTGCTGACCGTGCCGAGCGCCTGGCACAGGAGGTGGGACATCACCTGCCTCCAGTCTCCCAGTGTCCCCAAGCCTTGCCTGGCACCCAGGTCCTTGTTTGTGACCATCCCTCCACGTCGCTTGGATGTGCAAGGGTAGCCCAGCCCTGCTGCTGAGCAGATGCAGAGCCCAAGGTCGGAGTGGTGAGGGGCCTCACATGACCCTGGCCATAGATCATATCGTGACCTTTGTTGCGGAGCGCGATGAGCGGAGGCTCCTTTCTGACCTCCTTAATGATTGGGGTTTTGCTGGTTATCCAGGCAGGCATTAGAATCTCTGCTGTGCATAAGAGACCGGCTCCGGACAAGAAAGAGAACACCGTGAAGAAGGCGCTGGTGGCCCCATCAAGGAGTGAGGTCCTTGTGAAAGAAGCAGCCAGCGAAGGCACACCGTCCTGGGCGAGTGACCACAATTACAATGCAGTAAAGCCGGAACAGACTGCTGCTCTCTGGCCGCCACTGTTGTATAAATGTATGTATCACTTAGGGGTAGCGCCTGGACCCTTCTTAGTCTTTCTGGACAGCTGTCACTCAGGCCTGTCCAGGACCAGGAGCTCTAGCATGTTTAATGCTGCACCTGTAAAGATGGAAGCAGGTGCCCGAGCCCCGTGTGCTTCAAGCCCCGTGCACCCCCTCAGTCTGTCGGCCCTTCCTAGGAGTACAGACCTCACAAAGCTGTACAAACCTCGTGGCTAAACGTCTCACCTGGCAACCAAGGTCTTTAATCTCTTTCATTGTCAGGCTCTGGTAAGTATCGGTGTGGTTGGCGGCGAGGTCACGCTGGGTAAATGTGCGCCCGGCAGCCGGAATCTGGCCGTGCGGTCCTTGCAGGCTTGTCACGGCCCCACCGGCTTAGGAGTCTCTCCGGCTCATCTAGTCTCCGCGCACTCTCTGCCTCTTGCGGGAATCCAGTTCTGCAGATAGGATCCACCTGACACTGGACTCAAGTGTGGTTTTCAGGAGTTACATTATTTTTGATCCAACAGGAATTTGTGTGTGCAACTCACATACCACACACATACACACACACACACACACACACACGTACGTTCAAGTTTTGAAGGCTGTTTGCTGCTGCATATGCTCCAAGGTAAGTGAGTGTGATGTGCTGGCCCTCGGAGCAGTGCCCTCCCTGCCGGGAGCGCGCCCGCGGTGACCAGGACCTGACTGTCCCGGAGGCTTGCACTGTCGGGTCGGAGCCTCCTCGCCCCCAGGCTGGTCCCAGAGCTGCGTAGGGCCCTGCTCTAGATCGTCCAGCTGGCTCCTGTCTCCATTCTGGCTTCAGCCAAGCACCCCAAACTTAAATCTTGGAAATTTGAATTGGTCCATAGGACACATCTTATGCTATTACTAAGATTCTTTTCACTCAGTTTTAATTTATGTCATCTTATGTTTTGTGCCTTTTAGAAAAGTACCAAAAGGCACGTTGCTTTAAGTTCAAGACCATGGGCGTGTGCCACACTGTCCCGCGGCCTGCACTCCCGCAGGGCCATGCTAGAGCCGATGGGGTTGGGGAGCTGTGAGAGTGACCCCAGACCAGCGTGGGTGGGTGGGTGGGTGGGTGGGGTGGGGGGAGTCGGAGGGAGCTGTTCCATTACAGGGTGAACTGGGTGCTGGGTTAAAATGAGTCCCTGACACACCTCAGGCGGTTGGAGCTACTTCCATGTTAACAGCAATTCTCAGACCTTCAACAGCACCTTGATGAGTCCCGCATGCACCTCAGTAAGCGCCACGGACCAGCGAGCACGCGGGTAGGAAGCACTCGCTTTGGACCCTCGTGCGTCAGTGCTCGGAGTTGGTCACGGGCACATAACAGAACGAAACAGCGGTGGGGGCTTGGGAACCCCGGAAGGCCTGGGTGGCGGACTTCAGTACAGCTCCGTCTTTACCAGCCAGGCCTGGAAAGCTGCTGCGAGGCTCCCGGTGTGCACGGGGAGGGGGAAAACAAGGATGGCTCCTGTCCCCGGGTTCTTCCCCTCACTTGGTCTTGAGGGGAATGGAAGCCAGGAGGAGGCCTGCTTCTCTGCCCCCCTCCCTCCTGCCTGCCCTTCCTGCTGCTCCGCTCGCCGAAGCGCGAGCTGCTTCAGTAGACAGAGCTGGGACCGGTGACCGCCGGCCCTTTCAGCACACTCACATCTCACAATTAAAGTCGGTGGAGATCCAAGGTGGATAGCACGCATAAGGGACATACTTTTTATTTTTAGCTAGTTGCTTCTGATCCTTTTTTGTAATCCCAGAATTGTCATCTTCCAGTCATTGGTAAAATATGCGACTTCAGCCTCGGTGAGTAGCAGTCGTGTCTCCGCCTCTCCCCCAGACCCGTCACCTCACAGCTGTGGGGCATTGGGCAGCGCGCATACACACAGCAGAACCCTGTGTCCCCACAAGGACCCCCACCTGCCTTTCTAGCTGGCTGCAGACCATGTTCTTCTGGGTTGGAGTGGCTGGATTTGGGGCCCAGCTGGTACTGGGACCTTTGTTAGAAGGATGCATTCCTACATTGACCCGGGTACATGTTAAGTCTGTGGGTATGTCCCCCATTCCGCCCACAGTGCCCACCGCTGAGGGAGGGACACTGCCCAGGAGGTACCCTAGACTCCTCCCCCACCCCCCCCAGGCCACTGCTGCTGACCTTGGGTCATGGGGAGCGACAGCTGTCCCTGAACAGGGTGTGAGGAGACCTCCCATTGAACAGACGGGGACTGGGAAGCTCACTCTGCTTCTCCCACAAGAGGACCCGCAGATGCTTTGTGTCCCAGGTGACGCGGTTCACAGATCACAGCTCTCACTGGTCTCTGCGCGGCTGCTCCTCACATGTAGAACCCACTGCCGCTTTATTTACTACTTCCGTAAATCACCACGTGTCTTTGTTTCGATGACCTTATTTTTTTCTGTTCTTTTTCAATGTTGGGTCAACTTCCTGTTAAGGCATGAAGAGAAAGGGGCTAAATTTTTCTAAAATGTCCCTGACATGTTAGCATTTGGAAGTGGAGTTCTGATACGCGTAGGCACAATTCCTGATATCTGGGACCTCCTAAGTGGCTCATTAGGGGACTTAAAACAACTGGGATTCTGAACAGATCTTGGCTGGAAAGTGAGATTTCTACAGTTTCATCTAGCTTTGAGAAAAAGCAAAACCCTAACAACCGGGACTCCCAGACTCACAAGATCTGGTAAAGCAGTCTGCCGCAGATAGAAGCATTTCCCCTGTAAGTTCGTGGGCATGCCACTCAGATGGCCCACCTGCTTATGGAATGGAACAAGGAGAGTGTGGATTGCCACGGGGATAACGAGAAGCGGCTCCAGAGGCACGCTTCCGAAGTTCTGAGTGGAAACAAGTTCCCTGTAATAAATACGCAGGGGGCCATGGGACCCGGGAGTATCTCGTAGAAACGTACCTCCTTACCTGTGAGCGGCTAGGGTTGTTAGCAGTTACATGAGCCATTCCTGATCTGTTCCAGAATCGTCGTTGGCAATAAAATACGGTCGGGGACAAAGCAGACCTGGTACATCTGAACCAAGGTTCACCCCCCACCCCACCCCCCAGTTAGAGGGAAATCCAGAACTTGTACTGAGAAAGGGTGCAGCTCAACCACCCTTAATGCTGGCCATGCACCTGGCGTTTCCTCAGCGCTCGGTGATGTTCTTTAGGTATTTCAGACTCCCCACATCTTGTGAGCTCAAAACCAAAAACTGGGTAACTTTTTAGAGAATCAAGTCAGGGAAAGGTTTCCCACATACATGGACTTGAACATTGGAGATGAAACTGCCAGTGGCTCCCTGTGCTGTCCCTGTAGTTGTGTAGCAGCCGCTGGAAGTTTCCCGGAGGATTGGCTCCCTCCACCTGGCCTCCGGTGAACTTCACATGGCCTTGGGGAGCCGTGGCTCTACTGTGATGTCCAAAGACCTACTATAGGGAAGTCCCTTTGGTGGCATCTGTGTCGATGCCCCTGTAATCCCTCCAATGTGGCACAAGTTTTACGAGGCACTTGCATTAAGTTGTAGCATTCTTTTTTTTTTTTAAGATTTTCTTTATTTATTTGAGAGAGAGGCAGTGAGAGAGCATGAGCGAGGAGAAGGTCAGAGGGAGAAGCAGACTCCCCATGGAGCTCCGGGATCATGACCCGAGCCGAAGGCAGTCGTCCAACCAACTGAGCCACCCAGGCGTCCCAAGTTGTAGCATTCTTAAAGTGAAGTTGCATCCCCTTGCACATAGCTATATTATTTGCTTCTTCAAACCAAAGAACTTTTCCTGAAATGAAGGCTGGGCCCTCTTCTAGTGCCAAGAACCTGGAGAAATTCAGCCAGAAGCACGCAAAGGTAACTGCTGCAGGGCCCTGACTCTGGTCTGCACAGGGCCAGCAGCCTTGGGGTTTTCTGTGGAATGGGACCCTTTGGGACAAGGGATGAGTAGAAGGGTCAGTGAGCTTTTCTAACAAGCCCTCAGCCCTCTAGGTACGTGTTGGATGAGCTAGTAGTTTGGGTACAACGGTAACTGGTTAAAATTTCACCTTATTAAAAGTATGGTCATGCCTGTTAACCAGTTGGGAGAGCTTTCGGGAAAGCAGCAGCTCTGCTCCCAAGTGAGTCTTGGGCCCTGCATCCGCTCCCGCTCGGATGGCGGGCCGCTCACTGGATCCCAGTCATGTAGTTGAGAAGAGTGAAGGACCACCTGTCTCCCCACATGGCCTCGGTCCCACTTTGTCCGCGTGGTTCATGTGGAAGGACAGTCTGCCTGGTTCTGTAGGTTACCCATCCAGCCTGACTCGGGCTTCAGCTTCGTTTTCAGAACGCAGGGAGTGGAGCTGTTACAGGGAGGAAGGGGGACTCGCTTCCAGGTATATACTGGGGAGGGGGGGGGTTGTTTTACAAATGGAGAGTTCTGTTCCTCTCTCCACTACGGTGTAAGTCACTCCCATACTGGACATCAGGAAGAAAAAATCCTCGAAAAGCTTTGTGGAGCCCAAGCCAAGACACTGTGCCTGGGCGTCTACATAATGACGAGGCCTGGTCTGAAGAGTGTCAGGACGTAGCTTGGGCTTTCTTGAGTGTTAATTTGGGGATTATACATGGTTTTTGATGCAGAAGCAAATTGGTACTTGATTATGCTTCCAGGAAAAAACTCACTTTAAAATTTTTAAGTAAAGGCACAAAAAGCAGGATGGTTTTCTCTTGCTACTGTTCATTTGACTTTCACACCAGGAGAAATCTTGCTGGTCAGAATTGAAGTAGGAAACTTCATTGTGCACATGTCCCCCTGAGCTGAGCGTAGAGCTGCGAGCCCAGCCCGCAGGGTGCACAGCCCAGCGCATTGGGGACCCAGCGGGAATGAGGGGGGCGCATGGAGGAGGCTGGCGGTGGGAAGCAGGGGCTGAGTTTCGGAGCCAGTGGGGAGGGAACACGTGGCGTCTTAGTTGGGGCCTTTGGGGCCTCACCTGCCCCGTGGAATGCACCCATGCTTGAACCCTTGCCATACCAGAAGCTCACTCTGTTCTTTTTCTGGCTTCTATAGCCAGTTACTCTAGACAGTGAGCCCACCTGAGACCAGTGGGACTTTAATCTGGGGATTTTTAGGGTAGACTAGTTAGTACTAGTTGGGGCAGGACCAGAGCTCAAACAGTTTAAAGCAACTTGCCGCTGCTCTGAGGGTTTCCCACTGGCCCCTAGATGGGTCGTCCCTAGATGTGGGTGTCCGGGGCTGCAGGGCTGAGCCAGCCGGAACCTCACCTGGGCAGCTGGGGCTGCCTCTGGTGGAGACCTGTGCTCCCGGCTCCGCGGAGGCCCACCAGTGCCACCCAGTGGCCAGCGATGCCGCCGCGTCACTGCCACCTGGCACTGGAACAGCCCCAGTCTTGGGCTCGTTGGGACGTTGGCTGGTTAGAGTGTCTACATGCAAACGTGCTGTGCTCGCTAGGCTGCACCCAGAAGAGCTCGTCTCCGTTACAGATGGGTGGCCAGAACCAGCACGGTCCGCTCCACCTGGGGCGATGGCCCAACCCATAGGGGTCGCTTCTGTAGCTGCTGAGGTCCTGCCTGTCCTGGTGCTGTGGCAACACGGCCCCACAAGCGGGCCCCAGAGCGTGGGAGGTGCAGGAGGCTTTGCTGCCAGGGTGACAGAGGCTCGGCACGCTCCCTGCAGGCTACCTCCCGCACACAGGGCGGCTTCCAGGGGGACTCAGGCCCCTCCTCTCTGCTGACCAGAGAGTCCTACACTGCTTGGGGGCATCAGCTGTCCCCTGGAGACACCCTTGTCTGCTTTTTTAGACTAAGACTTTTTTGGTTGGTTACACGATTATTTCTCGTCCTATAAATTAATACATGGTCTAATTTGTTCTGTGAATAAGGTGAAGAACTTGCAGACTCGGTTTTAGCTCTCCTCGAAAAGACTAGTGTGTGCTCACTGTGTGGACACTGCGGCGCTGCCCGGGGCCAGTCACTGGCAGTGGCCAGCACAGTGCTGCCTCGCAAGGGGACCGGGTGCAGCTGCGTCCGCGGCACTTGCCGGATTGGGCCTTCGGCACGCTTGAAACATTTCAGGGTGGAAGAGGGTCACATCTAGCTGGCGGAGCCCCTCAGCGTCTGGACGTTGCGCTAGTTGCTTATTTGCCTAATTGTACCTGCTGATCTACTTCCCAGAGCACAGGTAGGGGATAGCAGAAGTTGGCTGTGACGAGTAACCACTAGTCTGTGAAACAGCGATGTGATGGCTAAGGAGAGCCGTCATGTGCTTTGAAAGATCGGGTTTATTCACCGTTGAACCGTTTGTGGACAAGAGGTCACTTTAATCACATATGGGGACTGTCCTAAAAATAGTCTTGACCTGGCTTTTTGCAGAGTGGGGAAATACTGGTTAGACCACCGGCAGTTCTGGCCGGGACACATTGCAGTGTGTGTTTTTAAAGGTTAACTGTTCCGTCTGCAGCACCTTAAGCTGTCATGGATGCAGGCGTTCTGGGCGTGACCACCTCTGCTGGGGTCTCTGGACGTGCCCTAGGCCGGCTCTTTAGGTGTGCTCCTAAAGCACTCTCAGCAGAAATGGGCTTTGGGAAGGATTGGGGATTTAACCCCAAACCAGCAGTCCCCCAGGCAAAGTGGACCTTGCAGCCAATCTGAGCTGGTGAAAGTTGGCTTCTAGGTGTTGGGGTACAGTACTGTGCATAGCCGGTGCACTCGATGTGAGGAGGTGCGCCAGGGGCAACCTGCTGACCGCCGTCCCTAGGGCCAAGTGCCTGTTGTCCGCTTTGTGAGACGCCTCTCGTTCTGTCGTGTGCTTTCTTCCAAGTTCCCGTCCCCAGGGGCACGAGGCCTTTAGAGGTGTGGCCACTGAAGGCCGTGGCCATGGGTGGTGGCAAGCAGTGTGATGTGGCGCTGGTACACCGCACCTGGGGGTGGGGGGCAGCGCTGAGCTGCCGGCAAGCCCCGGGTTCTGGCAGACAGGCCAGGCCACGCTGGGCAGGGTCAGGCGTGAGGCCTGAAGCTGGAGGGCGTTGTGAGCGGAAGGTGCAGGATTTAAAGTCAGAAGTGACGCCGGGTGGCAAAGGACTCGGAACACTGCCCCAGATGTGGGCCCTGTAGTGGTGGTGCTGTCGGCAACGGGCAGACGAGGTGCTGCTTCTCCTGTAAAGTGGGGGAACTTGGGGTGCCAGGGCTCTTAGCTCCCATTGCAGCACTGGCCTTGCCGGCTGCTGGGGGAAGGAGGACCTTGAGAGCAGGGGCTCTGGCCCTCTGCCAAGATGGCCAAGGTCCCATGGCAGCCTCAGGAGCGCTGTTTGTTGGGTCAGGCTTCTCTGTGGGTAGGATCACCTCTTTTCCCTCGGATTTGAGACTTTCTCCCTTGTTCACTAGAACAGTGCCTGGTGACTGACTGAATGACTTTTTTCCCTGGGTAAAACCGAAGGCCCGCTGGATCATGGGACGAAGCCCCTGGTTTGGTGTCAGGAGGCCCACTGCTGCGCTCAAAGTTCAGGGGGAGCCTGTGCCTGGGGCGGGGGGGGGGCGGTTTGTCCCCGGGTCCCTTCGGCAACTTGACTGCCGCCCTAGACGGCATCCCCATGTGGCGTCCTGGCCCGCTTGCTGGGCCCACTTTTCTGGCCATGCGGCTCCTCTAGGTCAGTCCCTCTGCTGTGCGGAGCAGCGGCCGTCTGTGGCCTTGCCGCACACCTGCGGCCCCGGCTCCCTGACCCGCTGTGTCCCTGGAAGCCTGGCTGGCCCCAAGACCCCGCAGCCACAGCGCTGGCCCAGAACCATCTTGTTGCTCACCGGAGACCTTGATTGTGATGGTCTGATACGGTGTGGATATGATCAGTCCTTCACATCTTCTCTCTCTCTCGGTGAAGAAAAAGTGCCGGCAACATAGGTTTTTGTGCAGCTTGAGGGGTTTTGACTTTGTAGCTTTCAACTGCCATCCTTGCTTAGACCAAAAGCACTAATTTACTGTCTTGCCCAAAACGAGGTCCAAGCAGAGGGCTGTGCTTGGGGATGCCGGTCACACGGCCTCTCTCTCTTTTCGTGTCAAGTGGCTGACCGTCCCCGTGCCCATCCGCTTTCCCTCCTTATCCATGTCATTTCCACTTGACTTTGATCCGGAGCGGTAAGCGCCTGCGTGCAATCCCCGGCCCTGCGGTCCCCCTCCCGAGGCCCCGAGAGTGGGCAGAGGGACAGGTGGACGTTACGCCCGTTTAAGGGGAATGTGTCTGACCTGTCCTGAGATCCCCTAAATTCACGTTTACAAAAACTGACACTTGAACTCTTTTTTTTTTTTTTAAAGATTTTATCT
This sequence comes from Mellivora capensis, assembly GCA_004024625.1. NCBI lineage: Eukaryota > Metazoa > Chordata > Mammalia > Carnivora > Mustelidae > Mellivora > Mellivora capensis. The sequence continues at coordinate 195,705 of PISX010001082.1, forward strand.
ATTTATTTGACAGACACAAGCAGGCAGAGAGGCAGCCAGAGAGAGAGGAGGAGGCAGGTTCCCCACTGAGCAGAGAGCCCGACGTGGGGCTCGATCCCAGGACCCCGAGATCACGACCTGGGCCGAAGGCAGAGGCTTTAACCCACTGAGCCACCGGGCGCCCTGACACTTGAACTCTTAACAAAAGTTCTACATCTTTTTATTAACGCACAGTTTACCTTTCAGCTTTTATGATGTATTCATGATTTAAATTAAGCCTGTGGTAACTAGGGTTTGTTGCTGAAGTGGAAGGTTTATCGTCCTAGCACATGGCAAAGCATATTTATCTGAAATAAGGTGTGGTCACGGTCATGCATATTGTTGGCAGCCCTTCACTGTAACATTTCTTTCCTGGATTTAAGAGCTCATTATTTTAAGTTGCTCTCCCACAGTAGCGTGGCCTCGCTTACTGTGTGTGCATCTCTTGCAGCCACGAAGGAGGACAGGCGGGCAGAGGAGAGGACCATGGCACCCAAGAGAATGGCTCCTGTGGGCTCCTCAGCAGGCGGCAGACAACCTTCACCCAGAAATCTCCTTCCAAAGAAGTCTCCGCCCTGTGCAAACACAGCGGCAGCCAAAGTGGCCATCAAAAAGTCACCCTCGGGCTTCAAGGGTCCTGTACCCAAGCGGCCCTGGCTCTCGGCCACGCCCTCCACCGGTGCTCCTGCTGCCAAGCAGGCAGCCCTGGCACCTGGGGCTGCTGCTTCCAAAAAGCTGCCCAGCTCAGCCACGTTGGTGGGGGCCGTCAGGAAGCCGGGGACCGCTTCTGTGCCCTTGGCATCTCCAGCCCCAGGACGCCTGGGAACCTCGAACCCTGTCCTGTCACAGCCAAATTCGCAAATCCGGCAAAATATCAGACGCTCCTTGAAGGAGATTTTATGGAAGAGGTGGGTGGTTCTCCTTGATTTCTCACTGTTAGAGCAGCGGAGTGTGGTCACATCGTGACTGCCGCACTTCAGGGACCGTGGAGCACAGTGGCCCATGCACGCCGTTCTTGTTGCTTCTAGAGTCAACGACAGTGACGATTTGGTCATGACCGAAAGCGAAGTTGGGAAGATCGCGCTCCACATCGAGAAGGAGATGTTTAACCTGTTCCAGGTCACCGACGCCCGCTACAAGAGCCGATACCGCAGCATCATGTTCAACCTCAAGGACCCCAAAAACCAGGTGTGTGTGGGCAGCCCAGGGCGGGGCCCGCCGGCTGGTGGGCTCTCCCAACCGCAGCTCACGGTGTTCCCCCAGACACGGCATCTGGAAGCTCTTGTCCTGCCGCACGAGCCGCAAGGCCGCCGCTACACGTTCCCTGGGCTGGGGTGCGGGTCCACACACGCGTTCTCGGGCCATGCCTGGTCTCACCAGCCGCTTCTCTTCTCAACGTGGCTGTGAAGTTACGTTTCTGACGTTTCACTGGCTCCCGAGTAGCATTCGTAGTCTGAGTCTCAAGTGTAGGAGTGTCTCCATATTTGGGCTTCAGACAACCTTTTCGGTCTTAATACCATCCCCTCGGCTGAGTGAGCCAGTCTTGGCCTTGTTAGAGCAACAGTCGGTGCTCCTGAATGCACCCTGCGGTGCTCCCACGTGGGCAGGGGCTGTGCTCACATGGGGTAGGGAGCCGAGTCTTCCTAGCAGCCGTGGGTGCTCTTACACTGCAGTTGGAATGGGAGTTCCTGGGAAACCGTTAGCCACTTACCCGGGGAGTTCCTCCTGCCATCCAGGGCTCGTGTCTTCAGGCCTCCTCTCCAACGGCCGCTCGACCTGCTGCGTGCTAAGGAGCGGAGCCTGACTTCCCAGCCCCCATAGTAACCTTGTGGACAGAAGTGATTTCTTGCTGCCTTTATCCCTAACTACCTGTTTGGGTGGGTTTTGTTCTCTGGGGTCTTTTTAGCAGAGTCAGCGGCACATGGTGCACGAGTACGACTAGCCCACTCGCGCCGGCGTTGTCTGGCCCCTGCGGGAATCAGTCCTGTGCTTCAGGCCTCTGTCCTGCTGCCGTCAGGCCTCCGGCAGAGGCTGCTTTTGCTGCTGTGTCTTTCTTGCGGTCTCTCTGGTGTTTTAGAAACAGACACCAGCATGTTTTGAACGCGTAAACGAGATGTGTTCATTTACAGGGACTCTTCCATCGCGTTCTGCGTGAGGAGATCTCTTCAGCCAAACTGGTGAGAATGAAGCCAGAGGAGCTGGCGTCTAAGGAGCTTTCCGCGTGGAGGGAGCGGCCAGCCAAGCCCGTGAGTGCTCGGAGGGGCCCGGGGCGCTCAGTGCCAGGTCCTCAGGGCCTCGGTTGATGGGCGAGGCACGAGCGAGGCCTCCTGAACGAGCTTTCAGGCTCTGTGTCCTCCTCATGTCAGGTGCTGGAGTCCAGAAATAAGCTGCCCAGCGAGAGTAAGAAGACCGCCGCGAGGCAGGAGCCTGTGCCCGACGTGGAGGACTCTCCACCCGTGTCCGACTCGGACGTAAGCCTTGGGGACTCGGGGCGGAACAAGAACGGAGTCAGAGTGACCTGCTCCCAGTGTGCTCAGGTCTCCCAGGTTACCGGGAAGGACCCTGAGCTCGTAACGAGCACCGCGTGCAGCAGCCCTCCCCTCGCCTTCGTGCCAGTGGCTCCTCTGGCCCGGGCTGTTTCTGGGCTGCTGCCCTGGAGCAGAGGGGAGCGTGGCCTGCTCAGCTGTCCCCTCTCCCTGCAGGAGCAGCCAGAGTCTGTGAGGGCCGTGCCGGACCGGAGCACTGCTCCCCTGCTGGACGTCTTCAGCAGCATGCTGGAGGACACCACGGGCCAGCACCGGGCTCATCTGTTCGACCTCAACTGTAAGATCTGCACAGGTGCGCGCCGCCGGGGGCCTCGCCTCCTCCTGCTCGCGCCAGCGATCCTGACTCGATCGAATCTCGAAGTGTAGGGCGTTAGCCTCTGCGGTGCTGCTTTCAGGGGCGCCTGGGGGGCTCCGCCAGTGAGGCGTCTGCCTTCGGCTCAGGTCATGACCCGGGGGCCTGCCATCGCGCCCCGCGTCGGGCTCCCTGCGCAGTAGGGGGTCTGCTGCTCTCTCTGCCTCTGCCGCTCTCCCTCGTGCTCCTCTCACTCGTGCTCACTTTCTCCAGTTAATACCTTACAACGTTGGGCTTTTTTATATGCGTAAGGAATCATCTACTGGGGGCAGGCTGTGCTGTTGAATGTGGGGTCTCTCAGGAAGGTCTTCCTCGTGTTGTTCTTCAGGTCAGGTTCCCTCATCGGAAGACGAGCCGGCTCCAAAAAAACAGAAGTTGTCAGCTTCCAAGAAGGAGGAGCCGAAGCCCCAGTACGAGCCTCCGGCCTCTGAGCCGGTCCTTGGCTCCGCTAATGAAGCGATGCCAGAAACTCTGCCCGAAAATGCCTCCGAGCCGGACCTGCAAGGCGCTGCTCACGCACACTTGGAGAGGAAGTATTTCCCTGTGCCGCCGGGAGACAGCCACCCGGAACCCTCTGCCCTGGAAGGTCCCTCCTGCCCGGCCACCTGTGGGGGTGCAGTGCTCACCACGGTCACGGTGTCTGGCCGAGACCCCAGGACTGCATCCAGCGGATCATGTACAGTCACGGCCCCTGCAGCAGCCCGCCCGGATGGTGCCCACCCAGCAGAACCCCGACAAGACATCCTGAAGCCTGCTGTGACCTCAGTGACGGTGCCCAAGTCCATACTAGCGAAGCCATCCTCGTCCCCTGAGCCCAGATACCTCCTGCCGGTGCCACCGGCCCCACGTGTCAGGTGCGTCCCACACGTGGAGTGGGAGCAAGCCATGAGTTTCATTTCCCGTGGATTAACAGAAGAGGGGCGTGGGGGTGAGCCCGTACTTCAGCTCCCACCGCCCCGGGGCACACTTCGCTCTGGCAGTTTGCATGGGCATGAGAAGGCCTGGTTTTAGCACGCCTGGCCCTTACTTTAAACACACAAGTCTTGAAAACCGAGGTGTGGCCCCACGGGCGTTCAGGTCTGTGGTGCATTCCGTCTACTCTGTCTAGACCCGAATGTCTGTGGCGTTATGGTTAAAGTAGCTGGTTTGAAAAAGCTACCAAGCTCAAGGGAATTCACTGTTGGCCCTTACCATTCCGTAAAGCGTCTATATTCTGGAGATGGTTTGAGCAGAGAAGAAAGATTGATCTGTTTTCTGTGGTTTTGTCTTACAGTCTCTCCGAGTCAAGGTCCCCTCCAGAAGGAGATACAACCCTCTTCTTGTCTCGACTCAGCACCATTTGGAAAGGATTTATTAACATGCAGAGTGTAGCAAAATTTGTCACTAAGGCGTATCCCGTGTCAGGGTGCTGTGACTATCTCAGTGAGGTCAGAACCCAGCGTGAGCGTGCACACGTCTTCCTTAGCTGTCCCCCGCAGGGCCGGGGTCAGATGGGGGCTGCCCTTCCCGCCGAGGGCCCGGCTGTGAGCACTGGCAAGGCCCGGTCGAGCCCGCTGTCCTGGGTCACCAGCTTCAGTCGTTTGGACAGTGGTAGGAATTCGAGTGGAAACTGTCCCAACGTTTATGATAGAGCTGGGGCTGCTCTCCTCCCCCTTCTGTTCAGTGAGGCTGTGGAGCCCGTGTGCGCGCGTTCCCGGCTGCAGTTGTGGCACGTGCGACTGTCTCGGTACACGCGGCAGCTCTTCGCTTCCCCAGATCTGTGAGCCGCCCTGGTGTTTACAACCTTAGCGAGCAGGAGTCGCTCGCTTCTGGATCGTGTCTGAGTCTCTGCTGTGCGTCCACATTCACAACCGATAACCTAGAAATGTTTTGCAGAATGGTCCCCCGTTCGGCAGAAGGCCATCGTGCTGCACTCCTGCTGGGGGAACCCTAATCCTGGGCACTGACCGGGCGCCGCTTAGCGCTAGTGTTAGCCATGTTCGGGGGAGGAGCTGCGGTCTGCTGGGATCTCAGGTGGTGGTGCCTTGAGATGACCACATCGTTTGACTGGTCACTTACCCAAAGTACGTTTTGTTTAGGACCTGCCGGACACGATTCACATTGGTGGAAGGATCACACCCAGAACAGTTTGGGATTATGTCGGCAAACTCAAATCTTCTGTATCTAAGGTACTTGCCGTAGTCTAACCTCTGCGCCCGTGGAGGAAGGCGTCTGTGTAAATGCAGCTCCTTCTTCCACTTTTCCATCTTGATGGGTTGGTGCCTCCAATGTCAGCTTATAAGTTGTTAAATATTGCCAGGTAAATGTTTAAAATTCCATCTACAGCGGGATGGTTGTGTGAGTGATCCGATGGCAGCCGTTTTGTTACAATTTATGTTAATGGGTGTGGGGTTCAAGGTTAGTGGGTCATACAGGCACTGTGTCTCCCCATTGTTCCTGTGACTGAGGGAGCCGGCAGGTGCTGGAAGGGCTGGTCCCACGAGGCCCTGGCCCTGGGCAGGCTGGGAGCCATGAGCCCCTGAGACGCAGCCGCAGCGGAGTGCGCACGCATGGGGAAGGGCTGCAGTTTTCCTCAGGCACACACGGGGCTTGGGCCCTCTGGTCTCGTTGAGCTTTCCCGTTGTAGAGCCGCTCTGGGCTCGTGTGTAGATCACACATCCGCGTGGTCAGGGCCGGCGTCCTCACACCCCGTGCGGGAGGCTGCTCTGGGCACTACAGCCGATGACGGGGCTGTCTGGGGAACAGTGGGGCTAGGAGTAGAGGCAGTGTTCCGGAGGTTCCCGCCAAAACCGAGGTCTGAGTCCAGCAGCCCAATGCCGGAGCCCCCGCCATCCCTCCCACTCCATCACCCTGGCGTGCTGGGCAGCAGGACTGTGGGGAACGGGCCGAGAAGTGCTCGCTTCTCTCATTTCAGACGGCCTTTGAGGTTTAGATGGAAGATGGGAGCGGTGCCTTCCCCACGAAGCCACAGGCCAATGCGCGCTCGTCCTCTGTTTGTGCTGCAGGAGCTGTGTCTCATCCGTTTCCACCCGGCGACCGAGGAGGAGGAGGTGGCCTATATCTCTCTCTACTCCTATTTTAGCAGCCGTGGCCGCTTCGGCGTTGTAGCTAATAATAGCAGGCACGTCAAGGACCTCTACCTGATCCCGCTGAGTGCCAAGGACCCCATTCCATCCAAACTCTTGCCCTTTGAGGGCCCAGGTAAGCGCCAACTTTCTGAGGGGTGACTAGGCACGCCTGACCCCACACGACCCTTTCCTCCCAACACCATGTCCTGCCAAACTTGTCATGGGTAGATCTGCCACCTCACCCAGACCAGGGCTTTCTAGCCGCAGGAGCAAGGCGTGCGGATGGAGTCGCATCTAGCTGTAGAACTCGGCTTCTGGGACACCAGAGAGTGGCCCTAGAAATACCCTTACCGTTGGCATGAATTGTCGTAGAAAAGGGACAGGAAGAGGGGAAAACCCACAGCATCCAGCCAGCCGGTCACGGCCTTGGGTCAGTGGAGGCCGGAAAAGGGCCAGAGAGGAAGGTAATCCTCACAGCGGGCTTGGGGGGACGCCTGTGCTTGCCACAGAGCTCGGGGCTGAGCCTTCACCAGGTCGGAGAGAGAGAAAAGCTAGTCCGTGTGTTTTCATTCCTTAGAACGTGGTAGTTTCAGAAGATCACTTACAGATTAGCTCTTTAACAAAAACAAAGCCCTCAGGCTTGTCGAGGGGTTGAGGGTGACTCCGGGGGGACATGGTCTGCGGGAGGCCGACTCTTGTTGAGCCCCAAGAGGTCCACGTGACTGAGTTGCGCAGTGGGTCGAAGATGCCACGTTGAAGTGCCTCCTCGGCCACGAAGTCCCCAAAGGATGGAGACCACATGGGAGACGCCACGTCTGACACATGGTGAACGCTCTCGGAGTGCTTGGGTCTAGCTAGAGCCGCAGCTGGACGCCAGGCCCTTGGTGGCACTGCCTAGACCTGGCACCTCTGTGTCCCTGTCACCGGTCCCGGCAAGCGTTCCTGCCGCAACCACGTGCCGTACTTCCCGCTCCTGAGCTGGAGCTGGGCCCAGCAGGGCTGTGGGGCAGGAGCGCACCCCCCGCAGGCACGTTCCAGGTCCTGACCGGGCCGTGTCAACGCTTGAGCTGTGCTCAGCTGGTCCCTGCGCGCCACAGGTGGGCCCGCTGTGGTATGGGCTGGGGGCCGCAGTCGGGGTCAGCTGCTGGCACGCTGCGTTGTTACCTTCATGCCGGGTACGTTTTAAAAGCCAAGGACTCGAGGGGGTCCTCTCGTGAGCCCTCGGGGTGAAGAGGCGCCCCCTCGTGGGTGGCGGAAGGCCCTCCCTGGAGGTTCTCGAGAGCAGCGGTGGGAAGCGTGCGGGCCCCTCCCTGGATGACCTTCCTGAGGCCTGAGGGTGAGGATGAAGAAGCTGGCCTCTGGGGCCCCGGAGGACCCTCCGGTCGGTCACCAGCATAGGAGCTCGTGTGCACAATGTAGTGTAAGCAGAAGCGTAGGCTCCCCTGGTGACAGCTATGGGTGACTCTCGCAGCCTCCCTAAAGCCGGGCTAGGGCTCGTCCCGCTGTCTCGGCGGCAGGGTCCGCAGCGGGTGACCTCCCCGGAGACGGTGCTGCCCAGGGAGCAGGGTAGAGGCCCGCCTGGGCAGGGCTGCCAGGAGCTGGGCTTGGTGTGGAGGCAGGTGCGGGCTCCCTGCAGTGGACAGGTGAGGAGACCCTCCAGCAGAGCCACGGTGGGGGCAGCCCAGCCAGCAGAGGGGCGGGGGTCGCGTGGGATGCTTCCAGGGTGACATGGGGACGTGGGGGGGGGGGGCACCTGCCCGGTCTGCTGAGCGTGATGGGCGCTGGGCACCCGGACACGCTCAGTGATGGCCACCTGCACTCCTGAAGCTCCCACGCCACCTGAAGGGGCACCTGGATGTCCACAGTAAATACAGGACCGGGCGGGGGGCCTGAGAAACGTAGTGATGAGTGAGATTCTGCGCATAAGCTTTTAAAGACTTTTTCTAGTCTAGGGGGTTTCTAAATTTAACCCCGTTTAGCATATGTTTTTTTGTTTTTCTGATAACGTTATTACCACTAGTTCCCATGTGTGTCTTACACACTTCCCCAGCCAGCTTTGAGCCCCGGCCAAGTTCTCTGCCCGACCGGCTTCACATACCCACAGTGTGACTTGGCGCTCTCTAGGTCCAAGTGTTCGTGTGTCCTGGTTCCGTGGCGTGTGTGTGTGTGTGTGGGCACGTGTGGAAGGCAGGGCACGTGTCCTCGTGTGTCGTGTGTGCACGTATCTGCAAGGCTGGGCACGGGGTTGTTTCTCCCATCACGGAGGTCCGTGTCCTCACAGCGTTGGTCTCTGCATGGCATCCCTTGAAAGCACAGGCTTGGTCCGGGGTGAGGGTGGCGGCCCTCAGCAGAACAGCCCGTGGACTTGAGCAGGCGCCGTCCGGCGAGCACTGCCCACAGCTTGGCGGGGGCACCTTTGATTCCCACTGCAGCCCCTACTCCCAGGGGTGGCCCACACTGCCCACAGTTGGCAGTTGCCTGAGGTCGCACACCCAGTAATTGGTTGTGCCCAGGTCTGCACCTACCCCGTCTGTCACGTTCAGTCGTTGTGCAAGCGCGTGGAGCACAGGCCTTGGTGGACACGGGGCTCCAGCTCCAGCAGGCCTGCCGTCTGGGTGGGGTCCTGCTGTGTAGGCAGGATGAGGTTAGGGTGGAGGTGGCAAGCGTGTCGCAACAGGGCACGCCTGACTCTCCCTGAAGCTCAGCTGGCAGAGGGTCCCTTCATCCCTAGAGACAAGCTACAGGGGCCCTCACCTCCTGGACTCAGGGGCCCCGTAGATGTCGTCCACGTGGGATTCTCCCCCAAACTCCTGCTGTCCATGCTTGAGAAGCAGGACACAGAAGGCGCCTAACCTGGGGACTCCGTGCGCACCTGCCCCTCGGCCAGTGCCGCATCCTTCCCCAGCGTCACGCTTCCGACGGTAAACACGGAGCGTGTGTCCACACGTGGCCGCTCCTCGGCCCACACACCGGGTGTCCACGCAGCGTGTCAGAGCACGACCCAGAGCACGCTCCGCTTCTCTAAGGACGTTTCCGTCCATGCGTATGCGTAGCATTTGTCCATTAGAAATACCAGGCTGTCTTGTTCTGTCGCACATGTCATTCTTAATAACCGGACGGCCCAGTTTCAGAAGACACCCGAAAAGCCCGAGTTCCTGATCCAGCTGACGTTGGACGTTCATCTTACGGTCCCCTGTCGCCCCGACAGGCCTGGACCGAGGGACTCGGGAGTGCGCAGGCCCTGGCCCCGAGCGCCTGTTGATGGCGTTGGGCTCCTAGGAGTGTGTGCTGGGGGGCTGGGGGCCAGGAGCTTAGTGCACAGGGTGGGTTTCCTGGAAGCCTGGAAATCCACGATGCCGTCTTCTGCATTCCCATTTACCTGCTTTCTAAACTAGCTGGAAACTTCTGTGAGGTGCGGAGTTGTCAGGTAAGCGCCCCTCAGTTTTCCTGTGCGCGTGTGAAAGAATCCAGGGCTGTGCACACGTCCTCACGGTCACGCACGGCATTGAATTCAATGTACCGCTCTTTCTCCTTCAAAATCAATAAAAGTATTTCCTGGAAACTGGTCACTGTTTGTTTGAATTTGAACTGGTAGCTTCAGTACCTGTCACAGGCCCACTGTGGTGGAGGACGAAAGTCTCCATCTCACTGTTGTAAGCGAGCACGACCCGCTCTGGGCGCGTAGCCCAGACGAAGACGCACAGCACTCCCCTTGGACCTGAAATGTGCGCTGAGCCCAGCGGCTCTTTACGGGTCTTAGGGATTCAGCATTGGAAAGAGGGAGAAGAGTGCGTGCGTGCGTGTGTGTAGTGGTCGTGGTGGAGGGTCGGGGAGGTACCCGTGTATTTGCCACGTCTCTTCTAGGCAAGTCCTCCTGCAGAATTAGGGTCTCTTAACTCCCACACACTTTCTGTTGAGCAGGAGTGAGAAGTTTGTTCTGATGGACTCAGACTAGGAGAGTTTTCATTTTAAAAATGAATAGTGTCAGCTTTGGGCGTCAGGAGTCAGCTTGCGGGTGGCTTCAGTTTTGGCCCGGGCTGTACTTCCCGCCCCTTCACCTTCCCTGGCCTCCCTGTTGCTCGGCACGCAGGAACCCCAGCCCTGGTCTGGGTCTTGTGTCGGGAAGACCGTGGACACATGACTGTGCAGATGGCCCCAGCCCCAGCCCCTGGGTCTGCCCACTTTTTCTGTACGGGTCTGATTCTAGCCGTGGACACTGAGGCTAGAGAATGCCTCTACCACAGAGAAAATCCAGGAACGCCCCGTACAGCTAAGGAGGCTTGTGCGACGCATGCAGTGCCCCCTGAAGACATTCTTGCTCCGGCATTTTGGAGCAGGTGGGTGCCAACACCCTTGTTCCCAGTGATCGCGCCTCTGGAAACGGAGGACGGCTCGCTCAGCTCAGCTCAGCTCGTGGGGCAGTCTCTCACCCGCCCAGTTGCTTGTTTCCATCGGCTTTATCAATTACAAACCTAACCACCCTCAAAAGGGCAGTGGGTAAGTAAGCATCTCTGCTTCTAGTAATGGACAAAGGGAGGAATTTTGCAAAAGCAGAAAAGCAGCTGAGCTGCTCCAGCCCTGGGCTGGAGCCCTCGGTCTCCACACCGCAGCCAGTGTGGCCGCTGCCGCCGCTGCAGCTGCTCGGACACCCTCTCCTCTCCAGGGGAGCGCTGGGCAGTGGGCAGGCCTGCAGAGGGCCCTGGCTGCGAGGGGCACGTTCTGGAGGAGAGCCAGATCTCTACTGCCTCCCCAGGGGCGGGCACCCAATTGCCCTCGCCGCGGTCACCCTGCCTGCCGCCCGCCCTGTAGCAGCAGAGGGCATGCTCAAGTCTGGGGGACACCCTCAGCTCAGTAAAGACGGATCCTAAGGCCCGAGACAGACGAGTGGGTCCTGCTTGTTTCACGTCCGTTACTGCCAACTAGTTACACTCCAGGTAGTTGTGCAGCCATAACACGAGCACACGAGTCTGGTGGTAACATCTGACTGCTTCAAAACACACATGCATTTTTGTGACCACCCAGTCTGAATTTAAAATACTTGGCAAAGTTCAGAACTAACACGGATACGAGTCGGAGCTTCTTATAGATTTCTTACGGGTCACTTACAGATTTGTGCAGATGAGGTAGTCGAGGGTTGAAAACTACTTAGTTAGCTGCCCTGTCCAGAGAGCTCGCTGTTCTCAAAACAAATGTAGATGCTGAGTAATTTAAGCACCATCTTGGCTGTGATGAATAGGACGGCCAAGGCTGGGATCTACAGAGCATGGCCGAGGTTAGGGTGTAGCAGTGGCTTTCTCCAGCCAGCACGTGAGACCGTCGGGGGGTTTGGACGGAAGGGCACACTGCACCAGAACCGCACCCCGGGTCTTCCTGGGTTTGACACAGTGACTTCCCCATCACGCACAGCTCACTGACCTGAGACTTGACCGTAAGCCACGAGCCCTGACGGTGTGTCAGGAGGTGGCATGGCCCTCTGCCTTGGGTGTGGTCTTGGGGACTTCCCCCTGGACAAGACTCCCCAGCCCTTGCTCACACCCACCTACCCACCCACGTGGCTGAGCACATTCCTTCACTTTGGCTCAGATGTCAGGTTCTTTGGGGAGAGCCAGACTTCTGGAGCTCCCGTCGAGTGCGGCTGGCAGGTCCAGAAGGGCCCTGAGAGCCATTTTAGCAACTGATCGTACCCAAAACGACCTGAGTAAGCAATCTAGCGCTCCATAAATGGCTGTTACAGTAAAAGAGATGCCATTCTGAGTTAAACTATCGCTAACTCGTATTAGTTAGGAAACAAACGTGATAGATTACCCCTCATGTCTGCTGGGCAGACGTTTGGATAGGACACTCGGGGTGGGTGGGCTGCCTGATCTTCCTGTGTCTACTCCCTCCTGTGCCAGCCTCTTCCTGGATATTGGGGTCTTTTATTGGCTGGGGGGTAGGGAGAGGACGTTCTGGAAGCGGGGTCTCTAATGAAGGTGGTGTTCAGGTCCTGGTGTTAGGAGTGGGTGTCTTCCATGGGCATCTCCACTCTGACAGCCGTGAAGCAGGAGGCCCTTCCCACAAGGGAGGGGAGCACTGTGCTGTGTGTGCAGAGGCCGTCTCCCCGGCTCAGACCTGACTTTGCTTCTCAGGGGCTAGATGGGCCATCTACCACCCTTGTATGCTCCATGCGTCAATCCAGCTCTATTGGAATTTGGGAAGATTAGTAGACATTTTAGAATTACATAATGGTGTCCAAAACCAACTATTTAAAGTCACCTGTGATCATCTTTAAAACCAGAAAGAATGGGAAGATAGTACTGATTTTCAGTAAGTGAAAGGTGGCACATACAGTAAAGACAGGTGTGTACTATGGGAACACTGGCTTATCAGTGAGTGTATGCAGTTTGACTTTAAGTATCTTTCACTATTGACAAATTTTGTTTGCGTATCCTTTCTCCCTAAAATTACTCTTTTGTGACTAGGGTTTTTTTGTTCCTCTTTTGGTATTCTGGATTTATGAGTGTGGGGTAGAGAATCATTATTGAAATACTAACATTCCTGGAAAGATGTGCGATTAGAATGGAATAATCTTTTACTTGAGAAATGATCATGTTTAAGAGCTGTCCTGCGCTCAGAAACCGCAGCGTCTTCCGCGTGGCCTGTTGTCCCCAGCTGGTTTTCTGAACACTCTGGGCTGCTTATCTCAGCGCCAGCCTGTGCTTGCAAAGACCGTGAGCATCTGGTTAAGTTAATGTTAGTGGAGCGTCTTTCTAAACCCAGAAGAACATTTACTTTAGCCATTTCAGTCAGCCGGTCCTTCCCGTTCACCGGAACCTGGACACCAGCAGCTGCCGAGCTTTCCTAACGGCGTGTGCAGAGGTTAGCGTCGTAACCAAGCTGTTGGCCTGGCCCTCTGCTTCGAACCTACAGTTTCATTTGCGCGAATCCTCAGTTAAGACGGGACGGGCTGTTGCCTTCCTGATGTGTTAGCAAGAGGCAAATAAGAGAACACAGCTACGGTTCTTCGCGGCGGGTGCTCCCAGTACCACGTCTGTGCCTTTACTCTCTGGGGCTTAGCAGATGTTGACGGACGGTTGCCTGATGGCCTTCCCCATGCCCTTTGTCACACTGTCACTTCGGCTTTGTATCTGAGGTTTGGATCTGTAGCATAAGTTCTGACAGTCGGGGTGAATTTACCCCGGGAGCTGGGCCCTGGGCTCTGTGGTTGTGCTGTCGGGGGGCCGGGCAGCCGGGTCAGTGTGGACCCGGACCTGCAGTCTTTGGCAGTAAGCACTTCAGCTCTTCCAACTCTTGATTTTATCTTGCCGGTGAGTCCCTTCCTCCTGCCTGTGGAGATGCGCCCACTACCGCTGTCCGTGGGGTTTGCGCCTGAAGAGCAAAGGCTGAAGTTAGATTCTAAAATTTGCACAACCGTTTTGTTTTTCAGGTCTTGAGTCGCCGCGTCCCAACATAATCCTTGGGTTAGTAATCTGCCAGAGAATAAAGCGTCCTTCAGGTGCGGGAGAATTAGATAAAGTAGAGGAGAAGCGGACCCGCCCTCAGACCCAGGAAGAGACAGAGGTTTCGGTGTATCCCAAAGTGTCCGTGGCCCCGCAGTCCGAGAGGAAGCCCCCCAGGTTCCAGGTGGGCTCCGGGGACATGGCTGTCAGCACCACACCCCCGGGGACTCCTCCACCACCGCCCCCGCTGCCGGAGCCCCCTGCGGCATCTGCTTCGTCATCCGTGCTGAAAATACTGTCCTCGCTCAAACCAGGAGCCCCGAGCACCGTCCCCGCAGCGCCCACCGCGGCGGCTCTTCCGACGGCCCTTCCGACGGCCCTTCCGACAGCCGCTCCCTCTGCCAATTCCTCCACCTCCAAAACAGCCTCGCCCCTGGAGCACATCCTGCAGACGCTGTTCGGAAAGAAGAAGTCTTTCGACCCCCCTGCCAGAGAGCCCGCGGAGTCGGCCCCCGCCTCCCACCCGGACCCCAAAGCCAAGGCCGACGGTGGGCTGCCCGCGGCGCCTTTGCTGGATCCGATCGTGCAGCAGTTCGGTCAGTTCTCAAAAGACAGAGCCGTGGAAGATGAGGAAGATGACCGACCCTACGACCCCGAAGAGGAGTACGGTCCCGAGAGAGCCTTCGGCGCTCAGCTCGAGCGAGGGAGGCGCCCTGACGCGGAGAAGGCCCCTGAGACCGCCGAGCGGGAGGAGGTGGCCTACGACCCGGAGGATGAGACCATTTTAGAAGAAGCCACGGTGGCCATCGACGACCTGCCCAACCGGATGTGTGCGGACGGGAAGGGCGGCGCAGCGGACAGGCCCGCTGAGCTGGCGGCCCCCGGGGCGGCCCCCTCCCTGGTGGAGCAGCAGCAGATGATCGAGGAGCTCAACAAGCAGATCGAGGAGCAGAAGAGGCAGGTGGCGGAGCAGGAGGCGGCGCTGCGGCAGCAGAGGGCCGCCGTGGGCGTCTCCATGGCCCACTTCTCCGTGGCCGACGCACTCATGTCACCGCCCCCAAAGGCCTCCCTGCCCCAGGCGGAGCTGTTCCCGCAAGAGCAGCAGGCCACAGGCCGCCCGGCTGCGCTCCCCGGTGCCCCTCCCGCGGCAGGCCCAGGCTGCGACCCGCGGCAGAGTCGGGACCCGCGGCAGGCCCGGCGGCTGGCCGCGGAGCACTGCGAGAGCGAAGCCGGCTCCAGGCCCCCTGCAGCCCGTGAGGAGGGTGCGGAGGCCGCCCTGCCCGCCAAGCCGGATGGCCCCAAGCATGAGCCCTCCCTGAGCCCGGTGGCGCCGCCTGCAGATGGCGGCCCTCCCCCGGTGGGCTCCGGCAGCGCGCCCAGACCTGCCCGCAGGGTGCTGCTGCCCACGCCCCCCAGCTCCGCCCTCCAGCCTGGCTTCCCTCTGCAGAGCGAGGGGCAGAGTTTTCCCTCTCCGGGAGCGAGGGACCCTTTCTCAGCGCCAGTGTGTACTGCTCAGGAAAAATCGCTTGGCTCGACCCAGTATGAAGATCCGAGAAATGCTCAGTTTGCTGAAAAAGGTGACCACCCGGCGGTTGAAGCCGAAGGAGACAGAGAGTCGCAGTGCAGACCCGGTGAGGGGGCTGCCGTGTTCCCCTCAGCTGGACAGAGAGGAGGGGCCCCTCTGCCCCCATCTCAGGGCCAGCGTGAGCCAGCACCACGCACGTTTGGGACATCGGGGTTTCATGGCTCCAGTTTCCCAGGAACAAGGGGGCCAGCCCCTCCGTTTTCAGAAGAGAGTATCGTTTCTAATAGTGATGGGCCGCGAGGGCCTCCACCGGCCAGATTTGGGGCCCAAAAGGGGCCCATCCCTTCCTTGTTCTCAGGGCCACATGGGCCCCCTCCCTATGGGGACAGCAGGGGTCCCTCCCCCTCCCACCTTGGGGGGCCCAGAGGATCAGCACCACCCCAATTTGAGGAGCGAAAGGACCCCCACGTGGAGAAAAGAGAATTCCAGGACAGCCCATACGATGAGATGGCTGGCCCTGCCCCTCAGTTTGAAGGAGCAGAACAATCCCAGTTCGTGGGAGGTCGAGGTGCGGCGCCGTTCCAGTTTGGAGGCCAGAGAAGGCCTCTGCTGTCACAGTTTAAAGGACCCCGAGGTGGTCCCCCTCCCTCTCAGTTTGGCGGTCAGAGAGGGCCCCCCCCTGGCCACTTTGTGGGCCCGAGGGGGCCGCATCCCAATCAGTTTGAAGGACCCAGAGGCCAAGCGCCAAACTTCATGCCGGGACCCAGGGGGGTTCAGCCTCAGCCCTTTGAGGAGCAGAGGGTAAGCTCACCGCCGAGGTTTGCCAGCCCCCGCGCGCCAGCGCCCCTTCCGTTTGGCGGACCCAGGGGCTCTGTGCCCTTTCCCGAGAAGAGTGAGCCCACGCCCCCCCGCTTCCACTTCCAGGGCCCGCCAGCACCGGGGCTGAAGGCAGCCCCCCGGCCGCTGCTGGAGCTGCCCAGTCACCCGCCGCCACACAGGCCGGAGCGCTGGGACGAGACACCCGCACAGGGCCCTGAGTCCGAGTTCCGAGAGGGCAAGGGCCACGACTACAGGAGCCAGGCCTTCGAAGGGCGGTCAAGGGAGCGGTTCGAAGCGGGGCCCAAAGAAAAGCCTCTGGATGAGCCCGAAGCCGCGCCGCCGCCGGAGAGCCGGCCCGGCAGGGCCCTGGACGAGCGCCGGCGCGAGCGCGGGCGGCGCTGGAGCCGGGAGCGGGACTGGGAAAGGGGCCACGAGCGGGGCCGACACCGCGACAAGGACCCCGGCCGCGAGTGGGACCGGAGTCGGGAGCGCGGTGCAGACAGGGACCGGGGGCGGGAGCCGGAGCGGGCGTCCGAGTGGGGCCGGAGCCGGGAGCGCAGCAGGAACCGGGAGCGGGAGCGCCGGCGGGAGCGGGAGCGGTCTCGAAGCAGGGAGCGCGGCCGGGACCGGACCCGCGAGCACGGCCGGGAGCGCAAGGACCGCAGCAAAAGCAAGGAGGGCTCCCGGGACCCGAAAGCGGACGCCCCTCGGGCCGCCACCCCTGCGGGGCAGAACTAGTGGCCTGCGGCGGCTGCTCCGACCCGGGCCTCCCGGCAGCCGCCCTCCAGGAGAGCCGGTGCGGGCGTTGTGGTGAGCACATGGTTTTGCAAAGAGCTATGTACTTAGATGCAGAATAGAATATCCTGGACTTCAGAAATTACTGTAATTTTGTGTATAGTGGTTTCTTACAAAATTTCACATCTTTACAACTCAGATGCTTTTTAAAAACTAAGAACTCGGTATTTCCATTTAAAATTACTGAAATGGGAATGTGTCTACAGAAGCATATTGCTTTTTCAGATTATAAAGTTATCTTTTCCAATAACTTGACTGTAGTAAATTTTAAGGGAATTTCCGTGGACCTTAGAGCCATACCTGTACCGCCATCTGCTCTGTGTCTGTTTCTAGAAGCTGCCGTCACAGGCCGGCTCGCACCAAAGCCTGGGGAGAAGGCGGCCTGCTCCTCCCTGGGGTGTGCGGAAAGACAGAGCTTTACAAATGCGTTTTTCTTTCGTCACAAGGAAATTTGAATTACAAATTTCAACCAGGAAACAAAGCATTTCTTAGTTTTGCTGGTTTTGTATATCACCTTATACATTTTTTTTCTCAAAGACAGGATTAAAAGCAACATCTGTCCAAGTAGAAACTATTGAATTTTTTAAATAGCAATTTATTGAAAAAGGTGTAACCTTTACCAGCCTAAAGAAAGTGAGAAAAGAAGCCAATTAAGTGTTCTTTAAAGCGGGGGTGGGGGTGGGGGTTGACTTTGATTTGCATAATCAGGAGCATTTCGTTTGTGAGGTGACATCCCCACAGTCCTTGCTGTGGCCCAGGGAAAGCGCGCCCGCCCCAGGCTGCTGCCCTGTCCAAGATGCGTTGTCAAGTCTGTCATTGAAAGTGGGATGGGATTTGTGTGAAGTCTGAGACGGAGGACGGTGACGTGCTGTAGCTCGACGACAGCAGAGGGGAAGCTGCTCCTTGTCGCACATTGTCAAGTACTTCCGAAGCGGGAAGCAGAGAAGCCCTTGCTAATTTATTTGACTGTACAAATACACTTTGATAATTTTTTTATATTTTCATAAACTTACTTTTGCAAGTGTAAAATTAGAGAATTTCATTCATTCTTTGGAGTCTCTTCCATTGTACATCACTACGGATTTTTCACTTTCTAGCACAAACGTTCAAAGGATAAGAACGAACGCAGAGAACTTGGTGACTCGTGTGACTGGTTCCAGACCCGGCGTCAGTAGGTTAAATTGCATTGAAGCGGCGTCAAGCTCCAACATCTATATGATGTGAAGGGTTTTTTACATGTAAAACAAATTTTTCTAATTTAAATACACAAATGTAAAAATCAAGTGTGTTTCTTTAGGTTTACTTGATAGAAATTTCTGTAAATTGTATTTTATATTGCAAAGTATGATATCACTGTACATTAAAACATGCAACTCCATAGGTTTTGTTACTTGAGGTAGAATAAACGTCTACAGAAGATTTTCTGTCCCTTGTGTGCCCTCACTTTCCCCTGCTGGGACTTTGGGGCTAGACCGGTGGCGGGGGGGGGGGGGGGGGCACGACCATGTGTCCTCAGGCAGCAAGGCAGCAGACAACCTCTAGCCTTGAGGTGGGTGACCCACCCTGCAGCTCTGTCTGCTCGGCGTGTGGCTGGACGTGCCCAGTGCTGCTCAGGGAGCACGTGGCGAGGTGGAGTGTGTGGCGGTGGCCCGGCCAGCAGGCTGACGAGGTCCCTTCAGGGCTCCGGGAACCTGCCCACGGCCGCGGCTGGAGCAGAGGTGAAGGCAGCTAGTCACGCTACCCATACCTGCGCTCAGTCTGGTGATGCCTTGCCCGAACTTCCCTTTCTCAACTTGAGCCCCCCTACTCCACTGTGGGCAGAAGCGAGGACATCCCTTCCGGCTGGACAGGCTCCCGTCCCAGCGGAGCTCACAGCCAACCCCCGGGGGCAGAGGGGCAGCCCACAAAAGCCCCTGGAACTTGCCGCTTTGCGGGGAGCCTGAGGGGCCAGCCCTGGAGGGCCGCTCTACAGAGAGCTGCTGGCCACCCAGACCCTGCAGGTCGGAGGACCCAGCTCTGTGGGACAGACGCTGAGGAGTGCAAAGCACGGCGCCCTGGAGCCATGAGCCCTCAGGCCGGCGGGCTACCGCCAGAGGGGTCTCCCCAAAATGTCGGAAAACTGGCTCCCATTCTAAAATCCTCGGTCCATTGTCTACTCAGACGCTTGGCCTCGTTTGTGTTCACCCCAAAGCCCGACAGATGCCATCTGTCGCCCCCATCAGCCCTCCAACCTGCGACCCCATGCAGCCAGTGTCGCCTACAGTCCGGGACCCACGAGAGCTGTGTGTGACTAGCGAGGGGTCCTGCTTGAGGGTGTGGCCAGGCAGGGCAGTCCCTGGGACTTGAAAGCCACAGTGTCACCTGGTGGGGGTGCCACCAGGCTGTGGCCCCTATTCCTGGTGCTTTGCCGGCTGGTCTGCTCGGTGGAGAGGCAGCTGTAAGGGAGTGTGAAAGGAGCTCGAAAGGAGCTCGTTCACCAGAGCGTTGGGAGAGGCTGGGCCTCCACGGGGACAACACTGAAGAGGCTGGGCACCCTCCCCAGCTCCACCCCGACCCCAGGAGTCCAGGGGTGCCGGTTAGGGGGAGAGGCCCGCAGGGATTACTCTTGAAGGGGCCCTGAGCGAGAGGCCAGAGGAGCACAGGCCCCTAAGGACAAGCCCAACTGAGGGCCTTGGAGGGGAAGGAGGGGAGGGGGACCTCCGCCCCGGGGCTGCTGGGTCTCCCTGTGAGGCCTGTGGTATGCACTTACTATAGGACCCTGGGGGGAAAACAGGAGCACTGAGAGGCCCTGTGACTTGAAACCCAGCAGTAACTGTTGGTAATATTTGTCTGTTTCCTTGAATCTTCTTCCCCTATTTTTCTTTCACAAAATTTTTTTTTAAGATTCTATTTATTTGACAGAGAGAGATCACAAGCAGGCAGAGCAGCAGGCAGAGAGAGAGAGAGAGAGAGAGGAGGAAGCAGGCTCCCTGCTGAGCAGAGAGCCCGATGCGGGGCTCGATCCCAGGAACCCGGGATCACGACCCCGAGCCGAAGGCAGAGGCTTTAACCCACTGAGCCACCCAGGCGCCCCTGGGATTCTATACATTCTTTTTTTTTTTTTTTTCATTTGTCTTATCCTGGACGATTCCCAAAGGCATCAAGTATTCATCAAAAGCATTATTTGTGTTTTTCTGCATTGTGCAAAATGTTCATATCCTTGTAGTTTGCGGAGAATGAATGCTCCCCGTAGGTCTATGGGGTCCTAAGCGTCCACTCAGGAGAACAGGAAATGAACGTAGGGTTTTACGGAAACCAAGACACGCCCGGGGTGGGGGATGCGGTCGTCCGGAAGCAAGCATTGGTGGTATCTCTGGCCCCTTTTCTGTGCTTATGGTGCCGAAGCTGTGTCACCAGGGAAAACATTAGGAAACGCCCAACAGCTCCGTGTGCCTCCCGCAAACCTAGAGGCAGTCGCGAGGCGCAGAGGGGCCTCAGGTCCGGACAGCCGGGCCTCGTCCTGCGAGAAGGCTGCCGCGGCCCCTCATCCCGCAGAGGCTCGGAGGGGCCCACCCGGCCCGCCTGCTGTTCGCAGCTTCCCGTTCCACGTCGCCGGCCGCGCGCCGCCCACGGCCGCCCCGAGGGCAACGCCACAAATCGCCGACAGCCGGTGAACACGGAGGGGCTGAGCCACCACGGACACAGCGTGGGTCCGCGCGGCGGGGCGGGCCCCGAGCACGAGCACGCGCCGCCGCAGGAAGGGCAGGAGCAACCAGGCCCTCCCGGGCCAGACTCGCCAGTTTCCGACCAGTGACGTCTCCAGTCAAACGCCCCCAGCGCGGCCCCCAGCAAGAACGCCCCCACCCCAGCACGGACCTCAGCACCGCCCCCAGCTCGGTCGGAGCACGGCAGCCCCCCACCCAACGCCCCGGCACC